>ARYC01013170.1:0-12270 GCA_000711775.1 Oxytricha trifallax
AGTAAAAAAACAAAAATAACTGATTAAACTTAAAAATTATGGGATTGTACAATTGAAAAAATGTCAAGTTTGAAAATAAAATGTAAAAAAGTTAATATAAAATGATAACTTACTTAATATCAATCGTTCAATCAGTTATATTTTGAAGAGGTCTTGCACTGTTCTTGAAGAATATAAATTCCATTTTAATTGTAATTTAGTAAATTAAAATTCTAAGATGATTATTTATAAAAAATGATAATCTTTTATTTTCAAAGATTTATGATCGATAATTGTATCTTATTTTTTGATACAATGTACTTCTTTCTTTATACTAAACATGAGATTTTTCAAGAACATGCTTACATTATCTCCACTATTGATGACATAGGTTATCAAAAGTCCCTTTTCTAATAGTATAAATGATAAATTTTTGTCTGTTTCATCTAAAGTTACAGTTAGGGTTTTCTTGTTTCTTTCATTTAATAATTTGCTGAGCATTTTTATGAAATTTTAAATAAAAATTTTAAATTCATAAAATTTAATTAAATGCAATGATTAAAGTTGCAGTGTTTAGTATATCATCTGTTTTATATTAATATTATATGTTATAATTGGAATTATAGACATAATTAAAATAATTATAAACTACTATAAATCAAGCAAGGAGTAGCAAACTCAAACAAAATCTAATAATCTATAATGATATTAATTGTTAATGCCCTTTTAATATGTCAAAACTAGTTTTCTAAATTTATTAAATGCAATTAATCTATTCATATTTAGATAATATTTTTATTCATTAAATGCTGACATGGATTAATAGATTTCAACTTTTTATAAGTATTGAAATTAATTTATATTCTTTAATTGAAATAAAATAAAAACATAATTATAATGAAGAAAATTTATATATTTTAATTTTCTCATAATCCGAAATAAGTGTAATACACAAAAAATTGATTATTTAATTTTACGTATTATACTTTTAAAAAATTATACTTAAAATTTTTAATAACTATGAAATAAATATAAATAAATGCTATATCAATTATTAATAAAATTTATTATTTGTTCAGAAATATTTTAAGCAAATAACTACATAGTTTTTTATTGAATTATCGTGAAATTAATTAAACACTATATTTAATCATATTAAAATGATTTCAACTAATATGCAAATAGTTAGTTTTCCTCATGGCTAATTTACTGTTTCAAGCATATGTATCTGGGTATCCACCAGATTTTTAGTTCAACAATAAGGCTTTTATTCTATCAAAAATGATTTTCCTTCCTTTAAGTCATTTTTTCCTCATGATTTTTAAATGAGTAAACAGTGTGGACATCAAATACTTTTCAAGTTTGGTTTTCTATTAATTTTTCAGTAAATTCAGTAACTAAAATCATTTAAATTGTCTTTTCTTTTACTCGAATGGCTTGTAGTAATTTAAAACTCTAACTTGTCTAGATTTCACGATAAATTAAGCTTTTGTGCTGACTTGAAGAAACCATCATTGAAATCTATATTTTTGGATATATACAATTTGGTATACTTGCTATAAAACCAATCTCATCAGTAGGATAGTAAATTCTTCCTGCTAAAGTGACGACTTATTCGTTTCTTTCTAATATAAAATGACTCCTCTATTAAAAGTAAACTATTCATACGAATCTCTGAACATCATTTCCAAGCTGCTTGTCAGACTAAGGTGGATATAAATCTTTTGTCAACTATTAATTTAATAAGTATACAATTAAAAGTTAATTAAAAAATACTGGGAATAAGCTATTAATGACTTAAAGATCCATCTAAAAAATAAAGTGAAAGTGAATGTGTGAAAAGTAGACAATACGTTATGCCTGAAAGCACTATATCAAGAAAACGGTTTGAATAACTAAAATCTGGGATCCCCAGAGACCTAAATGTAATCACATTATTATTATTCATAAATGTAAGGAAAACTTATTTTAATTTATAATTTATAGGTGAAAAGGGATATATTATTAAACTTGAACATATATTAAACTGTATATTTATATAAGCTATCAATTTTCTTTGCTACTTTTATATTATTGGAGCATTCATAACTTGCACTTGTGAAATGTGTCATTTATAAGGTAAATTATCTGGGAATTTATCATTAAATGAGCTCCATAAACCAGTTCCTTTGCTTTTTGCATCTGATTTTTTAGCATTTTTAACTAATTCTTCAATATTTTAACTAACACTTATTTCTTTCATCTTTTTAATAATTCTAGATAAGCCAGGCTTCATTATATCTTTCATCATATCTAAGTTGCAATTGACCCGAAAAAAGGCTAAGGTGCTAAAATCTCTACATACATTATTATAATCGTTAATAAGTTCTGCCTTTTTTCTAATTATCATCTGGAAACTCTCTTGCTTCGAAAATGAATGCTCTTCTACATTTGTTTAGCTTTCTATTTAGGTGTCTATAAGTGAAACAAGATACACAATGAAGTTCTTATGGTCTATGTTATTTATAGATTAAATTATTATTAAACAAAACATCTACATACAATACTTAATAAATTATAAATAAATTGGTAATTGTGATATAAACATCTAGATATTAGGCTTTGCCATGTCCCTTAATGATTTTGTCAACAATTACTTTCTTTTCTACCTTTATAAGATATAAAATATATTACTATTTTTTAATCTGTTTGGGAATATAAATTTATATCCATTACATTTCTGAATATTCTTATTCAGATAATTTTAAGCCAATACTACAATAATGAATAAAACTGCAAGGTACTATAAGTTATGTTATTATATAAAATTTCATATGTTTTTTTTATATAAAGAAGTAAAATTTACATAAATGGTTCTCATTTAGAATTAAAAAATTTAAGTTGAGCTGATTAGTGGGGACATATTATATTAACAAATAGTACAAAGTAAACAGTTATGATTCATGTTTTAAGTAAATTCTAAAGATCAATAATAGATAAATAATATTCACGTTAATAATTGGGAGTAATAATACAGCTTAAATAATTACAATAATTTTGATTAATTCAAGGTAGTTTCTAATTATTATCCAAGCAACAATATATAAAAATTTATATATTACTATGTAAATAAAGCATTTATTAATCAATTTTTTCTTCAATTTCAACAATATTAACTACAAATATATCCTATTCGTTATCACAAACGATGTCATTATCCCCATTCAAATGCTGTCTTGACTAGTCTTAAAAGGTTGTGTTATAATTTTAATTGTTATAATCTTCATAATCAATTGCTTCCTTTCCTAGTCTCTAATTTTATGTAAAAAGCATTTATTTTTAGAATTTAAGACAGTAAATATTAACGATATTGTCATCTATATCTATATCATTAATATTCATTTTAATTCTATGAATCCCTGACTAATTTTTTCATTTTTGGTTTCCACTTTGAAAAAATTAAACTCATTTTTCATAACTTTCTCACTAATGGCTATCAACGTGAAAAACTGACAATGCTAAAAATATCATAATTTTGGTTTTATTAATTGTCTCCACCTTGGTTTACTTATATCATTTTTATATAATAAAATGAACAGTATATAATCATGCTTTCTTCAGTCCCTGTGAAAAGTATGGTGCTTTCATCGACTACTTGAATCTCATTCGTGAATCTGATTCCATAATCATATTTTTTTTACCCAAAACACTTCAGGCTTAAGAAATTTTACGTTTTTCGTATCAAACTCATACTTTGAAAAAAGTCTTTCATTAACATTTGATATAATAAATTTCGTGGTTTAACATATGGTGAGGAATGGAATTTTCTTGAATAAAAATAATGCGAGGTTTATTGGTACTAATAGGAACAGGAATTTTATATCTAGAAACTAAGTGTAAAATCTGGTTGGTGACTAGAAGAAAAGAATAAAGCGATACTGTCTGTTTATTTTCGAGTAAATTCATAAAAGTTTATGCATCAGCTTTCAAATAATATTCATTTAAACTATTGATTTGGATTTTTTACCAAGTCATTCTTCGATTATGCCTTTTATCTTATTATAACTTTTTCTAAATTCTTGAAAACATCTGCAATGATTTTAATAAATGTTTTCAATACAACTTTATTTTCTTTCTTAAGTATTAAGTAGAACTATATATTAATAATGCGATTCATTTAAGTTTACGAACATCTGATATAAAAATTTGTTTGTTAATGTTTCCTTGATTGTTATTTTAATCATTATAAATTATTTCTACAAGTTCTTTTTATTCACTTTAATACTAATCTCTTTATCATAATAGCATTATAATACAGATTTGGTTAAAAATTCATAATGAATCTGTATAATTAGTAGTGTACCTGGTCAAATATTTTATCTTTATAGTAACTTTGAGGACCAATTTTAATAGCAGCAGAAAATATATATTTATTGTTTTTCTGAAGAGCCAGTCTTCTATGATATATATATAAATATATTCTGATTTTCTTTGATTCTCCATAGAGTTAAACAAATACAATATTTTATATTCTTTAAGAGTGAATTATTGTTGCATTGTGCTTTTACCTGGAGAAAACTAGCTTTGTTAATTTTTATTATTCTATTTTAATTGAGTATTTAGAGGATTATTTAATCGAATTTACCTTTTTTCAAATACTATTCATTATATCCTTCACTTTTAATTGTTGGGGTCATTTATTATTATGATAATAGTTGAGAAACTTAGATAGACATTTTTAATGAATTTTAGACAATTCTTGTAAGAAAATCAGACAACTTCATTCATCAGTAATTATTATGTCCTTTAATGCTAAATCTTATAATATAATATCTTTATCTCTAAAAAGAGCAAGAGTTACTTGCTATACAACGTTAGCTACATTAATAATAATAATAATATTAATAATATGATCACACTGAGGTCTCCAGGGACCCCCGATCAGATAAGCATAGAAGCTTGTAAGGATCTAGCCCTTTTAGTTAATTTATGGAGATTCTCTCCGTGTATCATGAGTCTTCATCTTCTTCTTTTTCTTCCTTTTCCTCACTGGATTCTTCTCTTTTGAGGTCTGCCTTTTCTACCTTTTCTTCTCTGGTTAATGATTTCTACTTGTTCTCTAAAATCTCTGAATTTAAATTGGGTGTCAAAGTTTTTTTACTACAATTGAGAATTATTAGCTACTTTAATAAAATCATTAGTTTAATCATAAAAAAATCTGCAATCACCAAAAATTTTCCTGCATTAATATGAACTATAGAGTCTTTGGGTTTAAGAGTATTCTTTTAGTTTTAGAAATCTAAATTCCAAAACAGAATTATCAAGTAAAATATGCGCATTTACTTTTATTAAATTAACCTTCAAATAATTTATTAAAAGAATTTTTATAAGTGGTATTTAGTCTCTCCAACCACTTGTTAATTAGATAGTGAGTATAAACAGCAATTTATAAATGATATTTTTAGATATTTACAATCTCAAATATTACTTATACCTCTTTAAAAAAAAGCGCCAATTTTGATTTAAAAATTCCATTTGAAATCTATTTTTACCACCTCCTCATTTTTATTTCATATTCTCATAAAATTAAAATGAAAATTATATCAAGAAGTTCCTTATTGATATATATATATATTGTTTTAGTGATGTTGGTAATACTACTAGAAGTATATTTAAGAAAACATACCAACGATTCTTGTCAATTATTGTTAGTTAAAGGTACTTTATAAATATCAATTACCGCATTTAAATTTATCAAAACTCATAAAATTAATGATAATAATATAAAAAGAGACCCTCCTGAATGAAGCAAATCAGAATCTTTTGGGGTTTTATTTATGATTAAGTATGAATTTTGTGGAATAAATAAATGCTCTTTATTTCTATATTTAAATTTAGGAAATATGATTAACAATAACACCAACTATTTTAATTGTATATCTTTAAGCATACATATAGGTTTAAACTTTTAAGGGTCTGTATTAGTAAGGAATTAATATTTATTCAGCATGACTTGTTGTTGACTTATGTCTATTTACATCATTCTTCATTAATTTCAACTAAAGATTAAGCAATTAATTGGTTATATATACATAAATATATAAGTTTCCAGAGTTTCAAAGTCTTATCAAATTCATAGAAAGCAATCTAAATAATATAATAAAAATAAAGCCTTAACTTTCCTTAAATAATTGAGTTATAATGCATCAAGTATAAATTAAATATACCAAATAATAAATCGAAAGATACTTGTAGCTTATTTAATAGTTTTAAATAAATGAATAATGTTAATGTATTTTAATATGAATAATATTAATGCAATATATGGACTGCTGCTGAAGTATTGTTTTGCATTATAAATTGGAAAGAGCTAGAATTTTCATTTTTTCTTAAGTATTCTCCTTTATAATTAACTCTGTTCCCACATTCATTTTAAAATCGAAATGAACAGCTTTCAGAAGTATTTTATAAGCCTCATTTAAATATTATTGCTTATTTTTATTATTTCTAATTAAATTAAGGAATTACCAGAACGAAGTAAATAATCACTACAATAATTAAAAACTTTAATCCTAATTATTACTATTATATAGTAAGTTCTTAAAATAAATTGGCTAGCAGGTAGAACACACCCCCCCTAATGTACTATTTTCTTTTTGTAGTCTTGTAGAGTTTTTTACGTTGAGCAAGATTGTAGAAGCGCCTTTTGCTTGCGAGCAATAGTTTTCGAGCTATGACCAAAATTAAGTTCATTTTTATACATAAAAACATCATAGAAATAGTCAAAAATTTAAAATATTTTTTGTTTTTATATTTTATTAAAAATCAATATTTGGGTCTTTTTGTCATATTCTGAGCAAAAATGTAATTATTAAAGTAATATTTTGGAAAGTAGCCATTTTTATCATATTTAATAATTTTAGCATTAATAATACATTTCAGACAAAAATGGCTACTTTCCAAAATATTACTTTAATAATTACATTTTTGCTCAGAATATGACAAAAAGACCCAAATATTGATTTTTAATAAAATATAAAAACAAAGATTTTAAATTTTTGACTATTTTTATGATGTTTTTATGTATAAAAATGAACTTAATTTTGGACATAGCTCGAAAACTATTGCTCGCAAGCAAAAGGCGCTTCTGACAATCTTGCTCAACGTAAAAAACTCTACAAGACTACAAAAAGAAAATAGTACATTAGGGGGGGTGTGTTCTACCTGCTAGCCAATAAATTTATTCAAAGTTTAAGATATCTTAGTTTTCTTGACTTTTTTTAATATCCCCATTACAATTCCACCTTTTTTAGATTTACTTCAAAAGCATATAGAAATCATGGATTCATATATCTTTTTTTCCAATTGATATTTGAATAATAGTCTATTCTAAGAAACATTTTAAAGTAACTTGATTTTTTAATTGTATGCTTTAAGAGCTCCTTTAAAATATCCAAAATCCTTTATGCTATTTACTTGTCAAATGAAACCTGATCCTAAATAAAGTTAAAGTCATTTGATTTCTTGGGAAAAAAATAGTGACTTCTCATATTTTTCAAGTAAATTAATAAATCATTATAAAATATGATATAATCTAATAAAAGATAAAATATAATAGGATGAAGAAATCTTATTAATATTATTGATGCAATAGAGTTTGCGTAGATATTTGTAGATTAATTTTTATTATTATTATTATTATTATGTACTGATAAAAAGTAATAGTTTTATTTATTGACATTGAAAGTCTTCAATATGTTGAAAGATTAATAAATTTATTGAATTTAACAGATTGCCAGTGATGACCATTAATTGCAATATTTGGGTCAGAGTGTCAAGATAAAACAATTATTCAAGAAGTATACATAGTTCTATCATCATCACCATTTTGTTTAAATCTTAATTTTTAAGGCTAATCTTTGGAGTCTATTTCCTAGGTCACAATAGTCAAAGATAAAGCTGATGCATCTTTCTCCAAAACAATTTCACCGAAGAAAATATTAATTAAATGAGTGGTAAACAAAGAAATAGTGGGCGGCTACTATGGGCACTACTCGACATAACATGAGCTATCACAAGAAGGTGGAATAAACATGATTTTAGTTTATTCCATTCTTTATTAATAAATAACAATTTACTAATAACTTTACTTATTAACTTAATCTCTAAATATATCTTCAATTTTCTATTTATATACTTTTATTTCATTTTTTCAAAACTTTTAATTGGGTTTATATTCGCAACACGTATATGAGACTTCATTTTACCGCTAAATACTTAGAAACAAGAAGTATTTGCATTAATATGCTCTAATTAAATCTTATAAAATATTGTGAAAATTTGGGAAAAGGCCTTGATAATTAAATATAGAGAGCGAGAATATATTAAACTTAAGTGTATTGTTGTTTCGTTATGCGAGCAATCATCTGTTAAATTCTAAAATAGTCTATAATATCTCAACTATATCTTCACATCTTTAAGTACTCTTAGTTTACATAATAAGTGTAGATTTGCATGTCTTGAGGGCCTCCGATCATGCCGTAACCTCCTTAGCCATATGAGACTTTTTCAATTATGTTTATGTTTTAGTATATAAGCAGAAATAATTAGAGAATGCTAGTTGCTAGTGTATTAACTTACATCCATTACTTGAATAACCAATACTCGAGCTTGAGCTATAAACGTTGGTCTAGATTATCTCTTCCTAGGGACCAGATTTTCCTTAAATCTAAATATTACTGATCACCATCTGGATTTTTAGTATTTAGTGTTATGCATTTCTTATCGCTGCCTAAAAGCCTCTGCCAATGGAACCACTCGAAGCAGCGGGAGCTATCTCACGACGGTGAAACTTCCGACTCAGACATCTCATTGGGGAGCCGAGATAATAAAAGCATAACTGCTTCCCAAAAGGCCATTGGAGTTTCCCAAAAGGATGTTTTAAACATATAGTGCCGATGGTTTGGGAAATAAAGAGAAGATCATTACTGTTAAACCTGCCAATCTCTTTAGTTTGCTCCCCTTTTCCACTTTAGTATGAGCGCTTTTCACTAAGTTGTAGTCTGTGATACCTTGCGGATTCTATTTTTATCTATAGGACTTCACTGATGACACAGAGCTATTACCAATAGGGAGGCAGGGGATCCAAAATCAGTTAACTGTGCGTTCTACGCTCGTTGGCATCTAAATTAATAGAGTTCTTATCCACTCTGGTACTTAAGAGATCTTATACTACTTCTTCGCACCAAAGGCAGCATGCTCACATTCCAAGACAGCTGAATTTGATTAATGTTTAGGAAACAGTGAATGTAAGATCCTTTATAACTACTGCTCTTTCATTTCTTTCTCAAATACCTACAATTTCAGCGCAAATGGAGTTGCTACATCATGCTCTTCTTCCCAACAATAATGAACGAAAGTGGTCTTAAATTACGCCAACACTAATCTACCAACAGCCCTTAGGACCTCAAAACTTTTTAAGTATACATAACAAACGAACTTTTAATAGCTGAATTTATCTACATATTTCAAAGTACTTATGATTATAGTTAATTAAAAATTTTATATACAATGCTCAAGCTTCAACCTTTTAAAACGTTGAAGCTTGAACTTGATATAAGTTCAATATTGTTTTAATTTAAGATATAATTATTGCTGATAAAGTTTATTTTGAAGCATTAAAGTATTATTTATTTTTTGAAATCTTTAATTCTTAAAGAAACTGTTGATAAACCCATTTGGATTTTAGAGTGCTATTTATTGAATCTTGAATCAAACTTAGGGGATTTAAAGTAATTTAATTATAGATATCGAACAATATTCTAAATCATTTTAGATTAGTTTTAACTCCATTTAGATTTATAGATTATATATTTAAATTATTTAAAAATATCAAAATTATTGTCAAGATTCAACCATTAAAAACGTTGAAGCTCGGTTCAATCTTTTAAAAGGTTGAAGCTTAATTCAAAATACAATGATCAATAAAGATCTTAATATTAAAAATATATAATTAAATTATAAATATTTTAATGTATTTGAAAAATTTAGGGTTGAAGATGTTTTTGCCTTATCTTGTATTTCTTCAACAGTCAAAAATCTATTTGGCATGTATATTTGTAATTGTAGGTGTTGCTAGAGATGATCACATGATTGTTGGACCATACCATGCCACTGGTGATCTATGGTTGCCTACAATTATCAAGATTTTTTTGAATATTCAAATCGTAGAAATTAATAAATGAACTATACTATTCATTTATATTTAATAAATCTTATAATCGATTATTGATATTTAATCGATAATTATTGTAAGTTAGTAAAAGTGGGGCAAAAGTAAGAAAAATTTGCTACTTTTGCCCCACTTTTAGAAATGTCTGATTTTAACATTACTTTATTTAATTTGTATAATTTATCATTCTTTATCATGATTATACTGAATTATTTATATTAGATTAATTTATAATACTTAAATATTTTAAAAAATCAGTGGAATTAAATTATTTCTGATCATAATTATTCAATTATTAAGTTTATTAATATTTCTTAACTTTACTATATAAATTCTTATGATCCAGGATTCAATGATCAGAATTATAAATAGATCAGAAATATTTCAAAACTTACTTTCGTTTTAACTAAACTTTACTATCTCTATAAATAATATATATTAAAGTACTTATGATTATTCTAAAAGCAAAATTGAAACTATACATCAGTTAAGTATAAGTATAAATATGAGTGATGATTAACAAACAATATAACTAAAATTATTTATTAAATATAATATACACTTGAGATTCCTGATTATTTATTATTTTTAATTCATTTGTAAATTTACTCCTATATTAAAAAAGTAATTACTATATATGTACTGTATATATTTCTAGAATTACCAAATTCAAAAAAATCTTTATAAATGCTAATGCTTGTAATGGAGTGACAATCAATCAAGGGCAAGTACCTCTGTGTAATCAAAACCCCAAAACCCTTTCAGTAGTTTGATTGAGTTTTTGATTGATAAAAGTAGACTATTAGTGCATACTTTATTAGGGTTTTAATACGGTTTATGTAGGGGTTTAATGCTTAAATATTAGTAATTTAAGTGAGTATATGCGAGGTTTGGGGTCAGTTGATGACAGTGAGTATATAAATTTATTGTTTAAGTTGCGATATGGATGTCATGAATATAGTGAACAACTCAAGCCTGTTCTGAATTATACGTCTATAGCAAGGCTACTCCATAAATCTCCAGCAACAGTGAGGTCTCACTGTCTATTAGCATTGAATTTAAAGAGATAGCATCTTAATTCTAAGCCTAAGAGACCCTTAAAATTTTAGCAGAATCATATTAAAGATCTTATTAATGATAAGACTCTTAAATACTGGGCTCAATTCTCTCTACCTAGAGGGCTGTGATGTTTCATCGCCAATTTCCTGAGCTTCACATATCTGCTTAATCGATAGCTAAAATATATAAAAAGACGGAATACCCTACAAGACAGTCAATCGCATTAAGAGAGTGATTGACTTTAATGTTCCATTATATAAAAATAATTTAAATTATATATTCGATTAAATGCAGAGGTCTTAAGAGCATAATATAAAGTTCATACATGATGAAGCTGTATTTACATTCAATACCTTTATATAAAGGTCTTGGTACAAGAGGTATAGTAATATAGAAGTTTATGACTAAAAGGTTAAATTTAAACTCATGATATTCTTGGAGGAATAAGTGAAGATAGTGGCCTCGAGACTTATGTTATTCACCCTCGTTCTATAAACACTGAATAATATATTAAGTTCTTGCAATAACTCAGAGATAAGTACGCTGACTAGGAGATTATTCTATTCGTTGATAACTTGTCAGTTCATAAAACTAAAGACTCAAGGAAGGAATATGAAAGGCTAAATATAACGCCTGTATTAAATGTTCCTTACAGCCCTTAGTTCAATGGAATTGAATTATATTGGGGGTTATTGAAAGGTCATTATAAGAAATTGCTTCTCTACCATCTGATGCATGATCTGAAGATAGATACAGTCGATTTTATTAAGAGTTCCTCTAAGATAGTTAGCGATGATAAAGCTAAAGTATGCGCAAGAGAAGGGTGATTTTGTGTTTATAAATAAGTACTAGATTTAAGCGAATGAATAAACTCACATATTAAATTTTCCCGTAAAGGGATTTGGCTTCTCTTTCTTTTCTTCATCTTAAGACTTGCTTGGGCCAATGTTTCTTCTCATAATACCAGCTCCTGCATCTATATTCATCTCTTCTGGCTTTTATAAATCTTTGAAGAGCTTCTT
>ARYC01013172.1:0-18765 GCA_000711775.1 Oxytricha trifallax
TGCACTGTGTTCGTGTTAGAAAGTCTGTGTTGCCAAGATAGCATAGAAAGAAGTTAAGTATGTCTAAAAGAGCACGGTATTGCTGCAGTAACAGTCGGTGACCTTAGGACCAAGTTCGGCAGAGACTGGAGACTGAATACGCAAATGTGATTTACTGGACTAAACGAGAGAGTGAGATGCGTACTACGGTCAGCGGGAACGGTGGTACTATACACAAGAACACATTCGGAGAACTCAAGGGGTTTCGGGGTTTGTTACAGCGATAGTGATAAATTTGTGTTTAGTTTTAGAGAGATGTCTCCATTATACTTTCTAATTATTAATCTTAATATTTTATTACTAATCACTTTCAAACTGTACAATCTATCTTTAAAAAAACCTATCTCTAAAACTGTACAATGGTAACAATGCTACAATTTATAGGTACGCCTTAATATTTTAAAAAACTAAAAACATAAAACTGTACAATGTATAATGTAATCAGTTTAGTATTAAAAGTTTTAATAAATCTAATTACAATTAAAAGCTGATCAAATTACAGGCAGTTATAATTAAATATATATTTTATGTTTATTTATATGTCTCAAATTTCCTATTTTTATCTATTTTAACAATATTATAAATAATAAGCAGTGTCATAGTGCAACTCCCAATGTGGCACAAGAGGTAGAGCTCTTGATTGGCAAAACCTAATAAAGGATTTGCAGTGGTTAAGGTGGTGTTAATCTCTTGTGGAGGGTTTGGGACCAAAGACTTCCTTAGAAAACTAGTTTTATCTATTGAGTATTAATTGTAAGAGTCATGTGTAAGAAAGTAATAGTAAAGTTTCATGTAGTTTTAAGTGCCAATGTCTTTTAGATTTATTGTTTACAGCCTAATAAATTTAACTTTTTCTAAATTTTTTTACCGAAAAACTTTATATAAATATGGTCTTATCTTTAAAGTTTTCCTGGAAGTTTATTAAATAAGTACTTAATGTGTTTTTTTTAATACTGCCCATAGTCTATCGATTAAAATTGCTAACTAACATGATTCTTCTTTATCTTCATTTTTTGATTGATAAAAATATTATTAATAACTTTTTTTCAAAGATTTCCCAATCGATTCCTATTCAACTTGACCAACCGTATTTGTTCATGATGCTGTCTTCTTAAACATTGTTAGCTATTAAATTATTTAATCTTTATTTTGTTCGGTTTGAGCTTGTAATAATTTGCATCTATTACTTTTTTCTTCTATAATCCCGAATATTCATTTTACTGGAAAAAGTAGGATTCTGAAGATGGTTCCATAGTGACTCATCCATTTAAAATGCCAATGAAGTTTGAAATTCTGCTAATCTAATAATATTTAATACTTATTAATATTTCTCAACCACTAATATACTTGATTAATTGATTATCTTGTAGTTTTAAAGTTTAGGTTATTTTATAAGATGTTTAAAGATTCAATAATATTAAATTCTATTGGATAGAGTTTGAAAATTGTTTCTTAAAGTATAGCTTGGGACATGTAAATTGAACATTAGACAAAAAAGCTATCTATAATTATTTATTGAGTTCTCCATTAGTTCTTATCACATTAATATAATATATTAATTACTTTTTGTTTAATGATAATGTTTTAGAATATTTAAATAAAACAACGTCAACACTATGTCTCTGCAATAAACTGAAATATATAAATGGTTTAGTGTACTTTGCAATGAGTTGTTGTACTAATCTTAATAATTTTAATAATTTAGAGATTCCAATTATATATTATAATCTAACGATTATATTTCACATTAATTTTACAAGTAATACTCAAGAGGTAAAACGGGCATTTCTGGGGAGGAGATTACCTGAAACCCCCTCATATATGGCTTGTAGCCCCATTAACCCTTGCAATTATATTATTAGCTTTTGCGAATCAAGGAGAATCTGCTCTTGTGACTGTTAAGAGCTCTATAAAAAGCCTCTGCTTTGATATTTCATATTTTTATTCAATTTTTTTGTGAGCATTTGTTGACAACACCCAAAAATAAGTTTATGAAATTCACAAAAAATTATTAATAATTCTTTAATTAATTAAAAATCTTAATTTAAGAATTTTTTGAATTTCAAGTATTAATTTATCATAATTTCATTATGTAAACTAAAAAGCAAATGGCTTTTAAGTTTAATAAATTATATTTAAAAGCTGCTAATATTGAGAAAAAATAATTTTTATTATACTATTTCGATTAGTAAATCAATAAAAAAATTTTAATGTAATTTATCTATTTTCATTAGAAAATATGAAAGTTATTAAAGAATAAAAAAGAAGAAGTTTATTTCTATATTTTATATCACTATTAAGAGAGTATAATTGAAATGTGGAAACTGTTAAAATTAAAATAAGATAAGATCAAATAAAATTACAATCATCTCAATATACATGAGTTAAGATCCAACAGTTACTAATTCGAATTATGTTTGAGTAGATCCTTATTTAAATTTTAACTAATCAACTAACTAAAAATGGAATTTTTGTGTTTTTTCATCTTTTTTTGAACTTTTTCAATTTTTTGTTCATCGATCAAGTAGTTACTGCAGCTGATCTTCAAGTTTTTTCATAATATTCATAGATATCTTCAGAGAATCTTAAGGGTATCTTCAGGATATTTTACTCAAAAAAAAATTAAAGTGTGGAGAGTGAGGCGAGTGTGGAGTCCAACATCAACAAAAACAGTAGTAATAGCACTAATAATCTCAAAATCGAGCATTATTATGAGTCTGGGATTTTTTCAAAAACATCTTGTTTTTCTAAAACTCATAGATGTGATGCCTAATGTTGAAGATGATGTTTATAAAAACTAAGAAAAATAAGTGATGTACAATTATAAAATTCATTAGAATTTCAATCAGACTCATAATAACGCTCGATTTTGAGATTATTAGTGCTATTACTACTGTTTTTGTTGATGTTGGACTCCACACTCGCCTCACTCTCCACACTTTAATTTTTTTTTGAGTAAAATATCCTGAAGATACCCTTAAGATTCTCTGAAGATATCTATGAATATTATGAAAAAACTTGAAGATCAGCTGCAGTAACTACTTGATCGATGAACAAAAAATTGAAAAAGTTCAAAAAAAGATGAAAAAACACAAAAATTCCATTTTTAGTTAGTTGATTAGTTAAAATTTAATAAGGATCTACTCAAACATAATTCGAATTAGTAACTGTTGGATCTTAACTCATGTATATTGAGATGATTGTAATTTTATTTGATCTTATCTTATTTTAATTTTAACAGTTTCCACATTTCAATTTTACTCGCTTAATATTATTTATTAGATTAAAAATGAAATAAAACGATAATAAAGAGTGGAATTTAGAATAAATATAAATCCATAATTTAATCTGCTTAAATATTTTTGGGTTACAAATACCTAGCTTCTTATGTCAAATATTATATTTTATTTAAAATAGATTAAATAAAAATATTACACCTTTTAAATCCTCATCAATAGCAAGAAAATAATAATTAGTTTCTGAAAGGAAGATTCTCAAGGGTTTAACTTTTAAAATGTCCTCATTAAATATTACAGAGGATTCAATGACATAATTTAAAGGATTAGAGAGCTAATCATCTTTAAATCTATACTTTTTTATCTAAAAATGACTTCCATTCATAATATTAATAAAGAATTAGGGGGGGGGAAGTTTCCTGCCCCTAGACAATATCCTGCCCCAAAAGGTAGTTTCCTGCCCCCAACATTAAATTTTATGTTTTTGCAATAATTTTATTAGAAACAAATAATTTTCAATTTAAATTACCATGATCATGTACTATACAACATTTATTATTATATAATTTTCAAGGTACATAACTATTCTTTATCAAATTATATATTACTGACAAGGCTAAAATAAGTGTTTTTTTTATTAATTAATGTAATTTCATTAAATTTTAAATTGATTATCAAGGTAGAAATAATATTTGAAGCTAAATTAAAAAAAAACTACATCATAATTGATGATAAAGATTCTATAAAAATTAAAAAAACTACATATTTTTATTTGAGGGGCAGGAAACTTCCCCCCTTGGGTGCATATAAAATTTTGGGGCAGGAAACTTACCCCCCCAAGAATTATTTGAAATAATTGATTAAAATTTTCATTTTTATAATAGTTAATGAAAAAACGAAATAAATTTGTCTCATTATAATGTATAAATCTTATTTTATTATAATTATTATATATTAAAAAGAAAGTAATCATGTTAGCCTTCTTTGAATTTAATAAAAATAAATATTTCAAAAAAAGGTTATTTACTCATTTTTAAAAATATTATTTATAAATGGTCTTCACTTTAAGGGATTGATTAGTGAAGATATTTGCTCGCTTTAATAAATAATCTTAAAGTTATAACTCATAAATAATAAATTAAAAAAAATTATAAATTGTTCAAATCATAAAAAATTCTCTTGACTCATATTTAGTGCTTTAGAGATTTATTTAGTTGTTGAACCTTTCTTAAAGGTTTTTTTGAAGAGCATATAATTTTCATATAAAAGATACACCTCTTATTCCTCTTTATCTTATATCATGAACTCTCTCAAGTGATGCTCTTGCATAAAACCCAATACGTATGTTCGCATGAGTTTGATAAGTGAATAAAAAGTTTTAAATGCATCAATAAATAACGAAATTTAAAAGGACAGTTTTAACTTAATTTGAGGGAGCCGATCCAGAGAATGCAAGTACGGTGAAGATGGGAAAAATGTGATGATTTGATTTCGAGACCATACTTACCCATCTTATAGAGTTTGAGATGCTGATCAAGAATATGTATGGTTTGTAACCCATTGGCTGATTGAGTGAAAAGTTTGACCGTTCACACTGATTGTGGGAGGATGCTGTTTTGCCTCCACATTTGAATTAAGTTTCAATTTTATTAATTAATAATTACTACTTTGATAATTAAACTAATAATGGAATGTAAAATGTGATAATTTGCAATGGCTATCGCACTTTTTTTGTTAGCCTTGAAACTCACACACACTCTACTAACTTCACTGCGCTTTGTGTGCACTTTGAAGAGCAACTCACGCTCAATCGATACGTGTCTTTGAATAGACATAAACCCCAATACGTATGTACACATAGAATTTATAAGTTGATAAAAAGTTTTAAATATATCGATAAATAAGGAAATTTAAAAGTACAGATTTTAACTTAATTTGAGGGAGGCAATTCAGAGAAGGCAAAAAGAAGGGTTGACTTTATCACAGCTCATACAAAATTTGAATATGATATGATTTATATGATTATATTAGTGTGATTTTTAATTTTAAGTTCATAGCAACCATAAATCCAGTAGGTTGGCGGGGCCGTTCTTGAGATTTTTTAAGATTGGTATACTATCATACTGACCTGAACCCTATAATCCAGCGTGTTGGCTTAAGCCAAAGGCCATTTTTCAGGGTCAAAACCGGCCCCTCATTTTTCGATTTTGGGTGCCATTAACTTCTAGCTATTCCCGTCTTCACATTTCTACTGGCTATACTTCAGTTATGGGCGGGGAAAGATTTGAATTTTTAAAGTTACCGCGGATTTCGACATTTTTTCAAAAAGCCAATTTTGGCATTGGTCGACCTCGAAAATTCAAAAAAAAAATCATAGCTCTTCAACCACCCACCTCCTTGCAACTCAAAGCTACTTGTTTAATGAGTTATAGTGAATACTTATTATTTGAATTGGTTTGGCTTTGATCCATAAATAAATCCGGAAGATAAATGCAAAATAGTGATTTTTCATATAGTTAAGGATCAATAATCCAGTCGAAATTTTAATAATCCAGCTGTTTGATACTAAAATCCAATCGAATTAATCATTAAAATTAAGCATAAATTAGATGAATCCAGTCACTGGATTTTAGAATAACTCTGAAATCGACTTCACTAACTTTTAAATCCGAGTCCTGGTAAGCTTAAATTCTCAATATTATATTCTATTTAGAAGGTATTAATGATTTACAAGTGCCAAGAAAGGCACGAACAATAAAACTTCCCTTGGATTTTTGAAAATAATATTTCCAATTCAATTTTTGATGATCCTGGTAAAATCAAGGGTATTAAATCTGAGTATTAAAATGCTCAAGATAGTGCTAAAATCAATCGTGCTAAAGAATTTCTGCACTAAAACAACTATAATCTGAAATTGCTGCTCTAGCAGCCGGATTTTGCAGGTTATAATAAAACTTTTGATTTTAAGTAGTTTGTGAGAAAGTATGTAAATAACTATAAACCAAAGTAGGTGAAGCACAGCTCTAAAAGTAAATCTTTAATTTCAGAGCCTCTTGAAGTTACTGCAACCTACGAATAAGTCAAGGAGAGTGACTTCACTACTAACGTAAGCTTTGCAAGCGATTAAAAACAAAATAAAGAACCCTTACCTCAAATTTTTATTAACTATGGTTCGATCATTGGCCATGAAATTCTCATATAACACTCAGAAAATTTCAAAATCTAAATATTATGAAAGGTCTTGCATTCTGCAAGAAATAGTTACTCGAAACACTTAATCACTTTTTTTATTCCTAAGCAATTTTGAGAACGCTAGTGAAGAATAAATGCAATACAATTTGTTTTCATTGCTCGTGGATTTAATTCAAAGCAATAATAATATAGATTAAGATTCGAAGCCACGTATCTTTTTAGTTGCTCTTGGTTATTATATGGGTGAAAGATTAACAGTCGAAGATGAATTAATTCAAGAATCAATCTTGCTATTAATACGCTCACCTAATACAAGACAGGCTCTAGGTTTAGCAAACTATGTATTCTTTAATAACGTAGCAGCATTCACAAAACAGCTAGCTTAGGTGCAAAAATTAGATTCTACTCACCCTTATATTTTACAATTAATGGGTTAAACTTGGTCAGTATTTGAAATTGATACTTAAGTTTAGAAGCTTTACCGTCTTCATTCTTTATTTTGAATGTGCCTTTCATTACTTTACTCAGGCAAGACGGTGGCTTGCACTTAATCAGAGATATTCCTGTTGAATATACTGAATACTTTGTTAAAATTTGTGCTCTTAGTTGTTCTCAAACAGTTGACATACTCAAAGAATATATTTAAATTACCAGGGCTACTTTCTTACAGAAGTAAGAAGTTATTGATTCAAACACTATGGTATACTTAATGAAAGGCCTTGCATAAAGGTTATAGAGCAGAGACGTGCAGTGGGTTGGCAAAATTTCTCAAATTTAGAAGCTTTAGCAGTAAATTATAGAAGCTTAAATTGAAAAAAATGTAAGTCTCAACAACAATATTATTGAGAATTGTCTTAATGGAGATAGTTCTGAAATTCAAAGAATCTTAAACTTACCACGAAATATGGAAGCATTCTCTAATAAAACAATCGAAGACTTACTTTAACTCTTTGAGAATGCAAATATCTTTCATTAATTAGCTACAAACTTCAATTAAAAGCCTCAAAATGAAAGATTAAGTGTGAGTGCTGACATAGAAAAGTTACAGCAAAATCTTGGCTTTAAATTATACAGTTCTCAAATTTTGTGCATTAATTATATTTGTAAAAATCTACAAGCAAACCATTTAATACATTTTGGTATTGGTAATGGCAAGACCTTAATTTGTATTGCGTTAGCCATTCTAATAGCTCTTAAAACCAAGCTATCCGTAATCATAGTTGGCAAGAATGAACACTTAGTGCAGAGAGATTTCAATAAATTTCAAAAAGTTATAAGTGCAATGAAACTTGATTCAAACTTTAATTTCTTCGCAAAAAGTGCAGGTATTTATTATTTCACTCAACCCCAACTCAAGAAATAAATGAAGGTAGCTAAATTCATGAGTGTGTGGTAAGAGAGTATCGTTCTTGTTGATGAATACGACTGGATTTTATTCGATGGCTCCAGTGAAAACATTATAAATTAGCTAAATTTTAACAAGCAAGCAAAAAGTATTATTGGATTTTCAGGAAGCCATCTTTCTCAAAGTGAAGAAAATTGTCTTAATTTAGCTTTTCATAGCTCACCTGTGGTGTTCCCTACACTCAATAAACTGTAAGGAGATAAGAAAACTTAGTTGCCTGACTTGTTGATAAGTTCAAATTAAGGAGAATACTTACAAAAAATAAAAGAAATAATAAAGGATTAAGTAGCTATTTCACCAGTTTTAATTGTTGCTTCAACAAATTATAGCGCTATTGAAAAAGGTTTTTAGAATTCAAACTTTGATTTCAAAAGTTTCACCCACTCCTAAGCAGCTGCAATTGAATCTGCGATTGAAGGCAGATATTTATTGAAGAATGCAAGCAAAAACTATGGCGTTTATTTGCTTAACGAATCACAGGGAAGAGGAACAGACATTCAAACAAATGATGAAATCGATTAAAATGGAGGTTCATATTTAATTATTGCTGATGTTTTTTCAAAAAGATCTGAAGAATAAATTATTGGTAGAATCGGCAGACTTAACACCAAAGGCAGATGGCAACGAGTATTATAAAGAACGCTTCTAAAGATAGTGAAGAGCAGCTAATAATAGAAGAACAGAAAGAAATAGAACTTATACTTGATCGCAAGCACAACCAAGTATAATCAATTTTATAAAATCAATAAGAAGCAATGGATAGTTCTGTTGAATAAAACAAGGTGCCTTAAGAATCAATTTCTGCAGAGCTTTCAAAGGATTAGGAGCAAGATAATATTGTAAGAGAAATCGTTGAACATATTGTAGCTCTCACTAAGAAAGCTTGCAGTGAAGCAAGCAACGCAGCAGCATTAGTGAAGCAAGATAATCTTGAAGAAGAAATAAAGCCTTAGTAAGTTGAAGGATAAGTTGAATAAAGTAAGTTGGGTTTTTATTAACCTTCTCTCATAGAGCTTATTGAAGAGAAGATGAGTTAAAATCCAGCGCTGCAAGATAAACCATTCAACCAGGTATAGTAGTTGGTGCAGAATAACTTAAAGCGGTAGTACCATGAAATTACTAAGGCTTAAAGCAGAGATAGATCAAAAAGTAGGGGTAGTAAAAAAAGTCATAATAAGAGAGAAATGAAAAATAAACAAAAGCTTGAATTTATCAAAGAATAAAATAAGACTTGAGAACTTAATACTCGTCGCAGTGCTAGAGATAAATCATTCACTTGCACTTATACAGAGCTACCAGAGAGTGAAGAGACAATGCAAAATTGGTTGAAGGCAGCTTCTAGTGAGAGAAGGCACTTAAAAAGCGACATAAACCACAAAAATCCAGAGAGAAAACCAAGATTAAGAATATGAGATTTATCTTAATTTTTTAAAGAAATTCACCATATTCAAGTCTTTGCTATTAATAGCATATAGAGAATCGTGGAGAAATAGAAGCAGCAGCACTCAGTGTCTCATGTTTGGAGATTGAATTTGCATGTTCTACAGGTTACCATCTTGCATAAACTACTCTTTCATCTTACGTAAGTCAAGCAACTCACTTTCCATACTATCATGTTATCGCTTCAACTTTTTAGTTTACTGCAAGAATTCTTGCTTATCTTATTTCAAAGCATCTTAATAATCCTTAACCTCCTCTAACTATTCACGGGTTCTCTTTCTTTTAGATGAATCCTTAACAAGATTCACAGCCTTACCTAGCTCAGCTACACAAGGAATTAAGCAAGAGTAAACTTACTGCTAAAGTTAAGGCATGCTGAGAGAGTCCACGAACTCGGGTCTCATTTCTATAACGAGATATCTATTTTACTCTAGCTTTTCTCTTCGTTAGAGCATTGCATCATGAATCATCTGGGAGAAACCATCAGTGTCTAGGGTGAAGAGCAAATCACAAATCCATGATCTGTCAAGGTGGACCCAATCTCGTTCATCAGGCAAGAATTACAGCAGTCTTGAAGACCCTCTTGCATAATCGAGAAAGTCTTAAACTGTAAGTCCATCGATTTGAGGCACTGCTGACACCTTTACTGCGTCTCTTCTTACATACTATAATGACAGTTACAAGAGCAAGCTAGTAGTTACCTCTTTCTCCGCTCTTATGATTTACTTAAGGAAATAAATGTTGGTGGAGTCCGCTTTGGGTAAAAAAGCGTGGCAGTCTTGGGAAGAAAGTTATAAAGCTCTTACTTACTTTTGCACTTCTGGGCGAATTCTGAAACATCGATACCAGTAAATTACTATTGGTTCATTAAAATTAAAAATATAGGTGTCTAACACCATTTTATATAGCTCAATTTTGATTCAGGAAGACACAACCGTTACTAAATCAGAGAGTGCTTTTCATAATAATGAAATCGCACCAGCACGATCCAATTTCCGCTAGCGGAATTCCTACCACAACCAGCCGAATTCATTATTGTTAAAAACTATTTAACTTAACTTGTAAGCATTTAGAATTCAAATTATTTTAAAACTGAATAATTAATAATATTATATAAGGGAAAGAACATTTCTCTGTAAGTAAATCACTAATTTTATTTGTTCTAATTAAATCTATCTGTTTTATAATTAATTTATAAACCATTAATTTGCATACATCTTTGTTCTAAATTTTGATTCAAAAAGGAATCTATAGTTTTTATATATTTATATTTATGAAAATTGTCTTAATGATTCTATTTATCTTTCATTTAAGAATTAAAGTTAAAGCTAAATAATCTAAATATATTTATCTCAATAGTTCAGAACATACTATATTGATAATTTAAGAGCTATCTGCTTTATTTACTAATATATTTAGATGTATATTAGGACTATAAATCGTAAAGTATAGCTAACTATAGGAAGGCTATATATGATTTTCAAACCTACTATTATCTTTAAACAGAAAATTATTTAACATATTTATCTAATATTATAGCTATTTCTTTTATTTTGAAATTAATATTTAACCTAGTTTTGTATTTAGTTTATATTTAGCTAAATATTCTTAATCATACATAATAATAACGTTCCATAAACTAATCTATATTAGAAAGAAATTTTCATATTCATCAAATGATTCAGTATTATTTAACTTATTCTATTTATCTTTTTTTCACTTAATCTAGTTAATTGTAAATGAATATTAGCAATCTATACAAAGTAAATTTGAAAAAATAATGCTGACAGACCTAGCTTATAAATTTCAAATCTTAGGTCTAAAATTTTAAAGTTGAAACACATATGCCTTAACTAGGATTGCCATTCTAATTTCTTAATTTAATATAAAGTTAGGCTTGAGTATAATAGAGAATATGAAAAGTATTAAGAACGATAAACAATTAGTTTTATTTGTATATCAATACTAATATCCAATTAAAAATTATAGAGTATAAGGAGGTAGTAAATAAGTAATTTGTTTTAGTAAGAGTTTCAATTTAAATTATAGTTTGATCCAAAATAATTATTAAAGGCAATTTCAAGGCAACTTGAATGTATAAAATAACTAAATTGTGTCTAATAACAAAATAAAGATTATTAAATTATATGATAAAAAAAATTCTATTATAGACAGTTCTTTATTTCTATAAGTAATGAAAAATATCAAAATATTATAAACTTTTTACTTACATTTTGCTATAAAACTTTGGTTTCACTCACTTCACTAAATTGAAGTAATATAGGGAGTTTTGGAAAAATAAAATTATTCATTATATTTGTAAAACATGAAAGTCTAAACGATTTAATTATAAAATCGATCCAACTCAAGAAATTCAATCATTTAAAATTTTAAATTAAGGTTATATTTCATTTCCTAGAAATGAATCCAAATCTTATATTAAATGTATAAAAATTTTTATAAATTTTAAAATTGATTGTTTGCAATCAAATTTTACAAAATAGTTTTTATAATGGAAAAAAAATGTTTACTATTTATTTATAATCGTAAACTTCACAGAGCTTTATTTTAAAATGGAGTAGTGTAATTTCAATATAAATATCAATTTAAAATAACTAAATTTTGAATACGATTTTCTTTGTATCTATTTTTATCCTTATTACAAAAATTAATCTAAACTTTGTTAGTTATTTCAAATTAAAATTATATGTATTATTTATAAAATAAAATAAATAAATCATTTTTAAGTAAAGCATTTAAAGTAAAGTATGAAATTATGGTAGATTTTATAAACATAAATAATCATAAACAAAATTAAATTACAGATAAATTGTTTTCCTATATATTCATAGCAAAATATTAAAAGATTTATTACTATTCTTTAATTCAAAATTTTGAGTCAAATTTTATATAAAATTAAAATAATGAGAACAAATAATAATTTTAATCCAAAATTTTCAATAATCTTTTTTATACATTAAAAAATTAAGCTGTATTTATCCCAAAATAAGACAGATAGAATTTGAATAATAATCTCATAATTTTAGTTAAACAATTAATACTAGATAAATATAGTAAGGTTATATAATAAAATGGTGTTTTTACAATGGTGTATATATAAAGCAAAATTAATAATACTAATGTTTTAGAAATAAAATATGCTTAATTATTGCTATAAAATAATGATAAAAAATTTAAAAATTGATAAATTTAAGGAATATTTTAAGAAAATTCCAATTTCTTATCAATAATTTATAATTCCATATATTGATACCTATTTTTTGGAAAATTTAAAACTTAAATATTTGCTTCTAACTTTTGAACAACAAAAAAATCTACTTAAGCAAATTAAGAATATAATTTTATAATAAAATTTTATTTAGTTTTAGTTTTTTTAAAGTAAATGAGTTGCGTTGATCCCGTTAACTGTAATTTATAAAACCCTTGCTCATTTTGTGATCCTGGTAATTAAACCAATCAATAGACAACTGGTTCAATGCCAAATAAATAAAAGTAAAAGAGAAAAAGTCTTATTATTCAAAAAGGCTTTAATAATATTGGACAAAGCTTGACTTAGCAAAATACCAATAACTAATAACCTTCAACTAGTAGTGGGCAAGCTCCAGGATTGCCTTAGCAAAGTTTAATTTAATAAAGCACAAATCAATAAATTTAGATTAACACTAGCACTACTTAGAATCCAAAAAATTAGAATTTTTAATTTATGCAGTAATTAAGTCAAGCAAATCAAAGTTAAAATTTTAACTATTTCATAAGAAATAAGCTTGATTTAGATCCAGCTCATAATTATTCTATTACAAGATAGTAATAGCTAATTCCATATCTATATTCTCTTACTTATGATAAAATGTTCCACAAAGTAGCAGATTTTTCATAATACCTTGTTTATGAACAAATGTATAAAGATGATATGTAAAGCATTACTAATTTCAATAACTTTAATATATTAGACACAATTCCCTCACTCAAAAATTAAAAACCAAAAAAGTTCTAGTAATTTTTTCACTGTCTAAATATAATAATGGGCAGTACTTATTTCATATGTTAGGAATAAGCAATTTAGTATTCCATAATAAATCATAGGCAAGGGGAAATAATTGAGAAATCATTATGTCGTAATAAATTGTTTGACATAGATAATTTTATGGGGGCAGTTTAAGATGGGACTTACAAAACATACAAACTTAGCCACTTCGAAACAATGACAAAGTCTTAACTAATTAGATCTCCTAAAGTTAAAGGTGATATATTGTCATACTTGAACACAAGAAATGAAAGCCCAATATTAATTTAAACAATAGACTCTGATAATGATGAATTTTTGGTAGTCAAAAATGTAAATAACAACTGGTATTATTTTAACCAAAAAAGTCAAGTATTTCTTATCTCAGATACTGTAAATTTTGATATTCCTGACTTATAAAGTTCAATAGAATAAATTGATCAGAGAAAATTTATTCAAAATCATTTTGGGAGTGTCAATTGCTTTTACTGTATCTAAAGTAACACAGATAAAGATAGAGAAATCGATAGAAAATTATTGAAAATGCTTCAATAAATTTATGAATATAGAAATTATGAAGCAGTTAATGAATTTTGGACTGAATTTTAGAATTTTTCACAGCAAGTATTATCTCCCTAATAATAAAATTTGAATAAATTTACTTTGCCAGAATTAAAGTACAATTACTAAAACTATTATTCCCTTCAATAAACTCAAAACTAAGTTAAGAAGCAGAAAAAAATTGCAGCTATAAAAGCTTAAGGAGTAAAACCATAATTACAAGGTAAACAATTGACTTCAGCTGGCAACACACCTAAAAAGAAAGCCAAAAAAACTCCTAAACGAGCATGCAAGAAAACTCTTGGCAAAAGAGTTTCAGAATAAGAAGAAGATGATTGAAAATAAATATGTTTAATTTATATATATAACTTGAGCTAGACCGACAGTGCTAGCCTTGATTTAATAATTAATATCTCTAATTTCTATAATAAATTTTAAAAAAATGTTGCTTTTGCTAATTCTTTAGTTAATTATCTTTTATTTAAATATAACTTGTTTTTATTGGGATCATATTTTATATAACAAAATGAAATTATTTAAATTTATTTGAATGAATGTGAAATGAGCTAAATGCCAAAGATTTTAAAAATTTCAAATAAAGTTGTACCTAAAATAGTTTATATTTATAAAATAAATTTATCAATAAAAATCTATAAAATGTCAAATTTTTATAAACCAAATAAGAAAACAATAATAAATTATGCAGAAATACAATATTAAAACATTGTGAAAGTTATAAAATAAATTGAAATTAAAACAAAAATGAATAGTACTTAAGAAAAATTATGATCATGTTTATATTTTATCTAAAATATTAAAATTAATAATTCAAAGAATTAAATATAGGCAAAAAATATGCAATTTTTTCCAATTAAAATGGAAAATATCAAAAATAGAAAATAAAATGGCATATTAATAGCTTGGTTTAAACAATTTTGCTTGCAATACAAAGTTAATTTGAGAGCCTTAAAGATTGCTAAAGTGTATATAGAATGAATTAAAATAAGTTTATAAGTTTAAATAGTGTAAAATATAGTTAGCTAAAATGCTATTGTGATGTAACAAACATCATTGTTTGCGAATAACGCAATTTTGAGTGCAAAAATTATGAAAAATGTAGAATTACAGAAAATAAAATGCATGGATCGATAGAGCTCGAGCTGCTCTACAAAGTGCACACAAAGCGCAGTAAAGTTAGTGGCATGTGCGTGAGTTGCGTTGTTAAAAAGGAAAGTGCGATAGGCCTCGCTAATTAATCACTTTTTGATTTCCATTATAAGTTTAATTATTAAAGTAGTAATTATTAATTATTAAAAATCAAACGTAATTCAAATGTGGAGATAAAACCGCATCACTACCTAAATAGTGTGAAAGGTAAAACTTTTCAACTAATCGGTCAATAGGGTACAAACCCCATATATTCTTGATCAGCATCTCAAACTCTATAAGACTGGTAAGTATGGCGTAAAAATAAAATAATGAAATTTTTCCCAACTTCACCGTACTTGCAATCTCTGAATCGCCTCCCTCAAATTAAGTTAAAATCTGTACTTTTAAATTTCGTTATTTATCGATATATTTAAAACTTTTTATCAACTTATAAATTCTATGTGTACATACGTATTGGGGTTTAGGTGCATTTAACAACAATTTTCGTCTTAAAAATTGCGCTATTTTTGCAATGTGATGTTTGTTACATCGATATAGGAATGTAGCTTCTCTTATCAAGCAGTATTAATTTATGCACATTTAAATCAATTAAGACTAACTTCTCTTGCACTCTTTGCAGAGTGTTTAAATATATTAATACTTATTCATGCAAGTGAAACAGCCTCCCTAATCTTATACTATTCACTTCGAACTTCTGCTAGCTTTGCACAATTATAGGGTGCAATTAGTATTCTATATTTTCCAGCTGGAATTTATTATAAGGGGAGGTAATTTAGTCAACTTGAAATTGATATATCATCTTGCAAAATCCCTACACTTTGCTTTCTAGCTACTCTATTTTCTCACTACTTGAGAATTCTTTATTTATTAGATAATCCTCAGAAAAAAACATGGAAGATTAAACAACTCTCTCTGTCTCTCATTCAGCTACAAAGGCAGTGTCTAGCCTGTTATAGAACTCTAACAAAGAGGATTAAAAATTTCCCAAGAAACGGAATATCATCCCCAAGAATATTAAGTATTGGTGGGCTGCTGGCAGAGCCTTTGCAAGCTACAACAAACAAGTTACTACCAATAATAACTCCCTCCAAGCTTATTGCTTGATTTGGTAGATAGATTAGTATACTTATTGAGTTTTAAGTTCCTAAGTTTTAAAACGATTTCCTACTATTTATGGCAGATATTTAGCTCTGAATTCTAAAATTTCAATTGAGATCTTCGCAACTTGATTTGCAAGTCAGTCATATATAAGTCTTGATTCAGACCTAGGCTAAGACTAAATTAGTAAGTTGAAATCAACAGCTCGCTAGGGTAATGTTTTTTACATTAATACCTCACCCCACTCAATGCTATATCAGCTTTACTTCTTGATCCTCTCATCCAAGCATGTGATCTATCAATCTCTATAACCTAAGATTATAGTTGAACTCTAGTGTGTAGCTGTTTGCTCTGATTGGCCTTAGAAAAAGATCGAAAAAGTGAAAGTGATGTTTGTTACACTCATGTTGTTTTTGAACATCTCATACTTTGGGCAGCATTCAGGTTATCTACTTTGTCTGCTTTGACTTTGGCAAAATCTACCTATCAACTCAAGCTGCTGATAAGTACTACTATCCTAATTTACTTGTTACCTAAGTGCAATGAAGACTTGTGATCACTTGATCACTCAACTAAGTTACTTGGCCATTAATAATTTTGGATTGCCTTTAAAAAATTTGAAAAAAAATGGGTGATGTTTGTTACACCTAATGTGATGTTTGTTACACTTAATGTAATTTTGATAAAAATGATCTCAAAAATTGGGTAGCGTTTTAGGTTCCTGCTTACTTTATAATGCCCATATAATTTTCTAAACTAGTTCTGCTCTCTGCTTTAGCTGGCTAAGGTATTTTTATAGTCAATGTATCATTCAGAGTACCTATAAAAAAGATTTAAGAGAAAGAGTGGTTAAGTTTTCAAGCGTTATTAGAGTTGTCTCAAACTTTAAGTGGCCACTTAATTAATCTTGAAAGATCTTTAAGGTGTCTATAAAACAAAAGGGGTTAAAATTAAATTATCAGAGAGTAGAGTCTTGGTCTTAGGAGAATCATCAGTAGCTATTAATGAGGCCTCGTTCTGTAAACACAAAGTTCTTAATGGTACCTATATTAAAAGTAAAAAATTAAAATTAATCCTAGTAGTTGTTTTGATTTTCTAATAGTTCTTTGACCAAGTAGGAGCTCCTCAGTAGTATTAATACTTTCACAAAAATTAGACCTATAAAAATGATTAAAAAAATACTTAGCCAGGGTTATTAAATTTGATTTTAGTTTTGATCTTGCACTTAGATTAGTTTTGATTTTGATCTCTACTTAGTTGATTTGTTTCTGAATTGATTTTTAAAAAGATTATCAAGCCTCCACTAATATCAGCTCTATGATTGTTCCAACACTATTGGTTACTTTGAATAACGACATTTGAAATAATGCAAATCCGAAGAAGTGATTACCAAGTATGGAGTTCTCTATCGTTTCGCCGGCTGGTCCACGTACGTCAATTAGTTTCAGCTTGATTGGGGAGCAACACACACAAATTGACTAATCCTACCGCTATGATTGTTCCATCACTATTGGTTACTTTGAAAAATATCGTTTCGCCGGATGGTCCACGTTTCAGACTAGTAAAATAATTATAAAAATGAATCGAATTTAACCTCCGTTCCGAGGACCAGCCGTTTGAATATTCAAACTGGTAGAACACAAGATGCTGAGAGATTTTAATTTTTTGATTTTACTTTCTGTGATTTTCACTTACCAATAATTCAGGGTTTACTCCTTAGTACCTTACCAGTTTAAGGCTTTTAGATGTTAGAAGTTTTTTTGCTTTTTTTATATTTATAGTCGTAGTTCTTTAGTTAGAGCTTCAGTGCTATACTTTATTTTAACTTAGGTACTCACCCTGACTGTAGAGAGGTGTAAAAGCCTCAAGCGTAAATCGCCTTTGGAAATATCCCAATAGTTAAATTGGCATTCTAGTTTGCCAGTTATTTGTTCTCTACAGCCACTGTATTAATACTACTATGTACTCAAAACTATGGCAAGATTTTCAACAGCCCTCAATTAGGTCTTCAATACTTGTTTACTCTTTATAGCTTTGACAAAAAACATATCAAGTTAAGAGGCTTGATATAAGTAATCATGCTAAGCTCACTTACTTCTCAGCTTGACCGATTAGCTAGAAGTATATACCTAAATTTCCCTTTGGTTAAGGTTGAATAAATGTAAGTTGGTAGTTGATATTTATCCTCTATACTATAGAAATGTATAATTTAGAGTAAATTTTTAGTGAAATTAGAACAGTAACTTTTATGTAAATTTAGCTACAAGTTTAGCAGCTACCACAACTTTAAGTTGGAGTTTATATTCCTTAATTTTCGAGCTAAAGTTGCTTGGTTTAAAGGCTTATATTCCAACCAGCACTCCCATTCACAAATCCATTAGTGAAATCGCTTCTAAGGCAGCTGTTAAAACATGATAAAAGCAGTGCCTCACTAAGTTCTAATTTATTCTGCTTATATTCATTCCCACCTCTTTCATAAATGCTCCCAGTACCCTCTAAACTCTGTTACTTAACTTAAACTTACTTTGATTATTCTTGTATTTAGTGGATTCAAATCTCTATTTTTAATCCAGGAGTACATTAATTCGGCTGGCGCAATC
>ARYC01013173.1:0-13270 GCA_000711775.1 Oxytricha trifallax
GCTCTCATATAAGCTCTCAGTTATAGAGGCAGTTTTATAATTTTAAATTCAAATTAAAATATGAGCGCTAAACATTTTAAGAAAAACAACAGCACTTCATCAAACTAAATGAGACTTACCTTTGGCGTCAATAAAAAGTGTGATAGCTGCGAGATGAACTCTCATAAAGAACAACCAGAGCTATCACTTGAGATCTCTGTTATTAAAATAGAAATTTATAATAGAAAATAAATGACAAACAAGTGTGTGGGAGACAAAGAGGAGGAGAAAGGTATTTATTGAATTCCTATACAAACTGAAGAAGCTGGAGTCTATTTTTGTGAGCTATGTGAGAGAGATTTTGCTCATAAATCAAGGTGGTACAGACATATGAAGGTCCATAAGGAAGCTAAGCCTACAGTATGCTTAAAGCATGACAAAGTTGATTTAAAGTATGATTGCTTTGAGTGCCATAAGCAGTACTCTCATACAAGAGACTTAAAGAAACATCTTTTAAAAGCCCACAAGAAAGCAGTAGAAGTTAAAGATTAAGAGACTCAACTGAAGTTGCTCAACAAAAGAAAAGCAAGATAGCCTCTTTAAGTTGTTGAGCTTTAACAAGCAAGTGAATTAGAGTATGTGAGGATTGCACTGAACCTCTTAGCATCAGAGGTCACTAAAATCATGATTAAAATATAATACAAGAAAATTCCAGTACTTGCATAGATTGATTTAGATACTTCTCTCTAAAGCTACCTAATTCTAGAGGACTCCTATGACAAGAACGTTATTAAGGATCATCAATATGCTTACAAGGTATATCCTTTCAACTATCTCGTTAGTGATGATAAATATTAAATGGAATTTACTAATGAGATTTAAGTACTCACTCAGTCTAAGTTTAAAGAGTGCAAATACTTAATAAAGCTAGATGCTGTTCTCCTAGCCAAAGATCATGTATCTTTCAGACTACCACTCTTTGAGATGACACTCAGAGATTTCATGACTGATCAAAGAAATCATAGATAGCTTGCATTAATATCAACCTAAGCTATACAAGGTATCAAAGAGCTTCATAAGTGCTTTGTTCACAGAGATCTCAAGCCTGAGAATATAATGTTGAACTTTTCACCAGTAACAGTAAGAATTATTGATTTCAACAGAGCCTTAAGAGTGGAAGTATCAAGGCTTGGAAGTGTAATGGGAACTCCAGGCTATTATCCAGAAAGAGAAGACTGGAGAGATGGAGACTTACAGTGGGATGTGTGGGCTTTAGCAGCAATAATAATGGACTGCGATATGCCTCGCAACGATTACTACTCTACAAGGTGCGAGAAGGATGCAAGGCAAAGAATAAAGCAATTTATTGACAAAACAAGAGTATCTCAGTCAATGAAACAAATGGCAGAGTCAATAATAATTAAACCAAACTCAAGATCAGACATATTAATATAGTAGATAGAGTTGTGGTTAAGTAAAATAAACTTCAGACCACTCCTACATGATCCAAAAGTGCATTTTGAGTGATTAAATTAAATACATTTACTATAAATTTCCATAAAAACCTATTATCGATCATAAATGTTTCAAATTTAAAAATTATTTAAATCAAGAAATTAACGTAATATATTTATGATAATCATAATTAAACTATAAATGGAAATTAAACTAATTAAAGAATAGAACCTCTCTGATTACATGAGCTCTGTGATAATAAAATATAAGTAAGTACAATTCTTTTTACTTCAATTTTCAACTTATATCAGTATTTCGACACTTAATAGTCTTTAGAATTAAAATTTTCCATAAATTTCCATAGATTTTAATTTTTAAGATGTAGAGTATGCGCTATTCAAATTTGTATAAACATACATTGAAAAATGAAAAAATTATTGACTCATCTTCATGGTCGATAAATAATAATACGAAAACACATCTTTGTCAAACAACAATCGACTTAGATATTAAATATAAACTAAAAATTAAAATGAGTATATTAAACTATGAGTTATTTATACAGTCATTGCATTTAAGTAATCCTCACATTTATACATTTTATTCTCTAATACATTTAAATTGATTTACATAATTAAAAATAATGCCAGTTTTTGTAAATTAAATTTCTATTTCTAATCGTTGTAATTTTATCATAATAACCACCCTAACAAATTCCCTACAAATCAAAGCACTTATAAACCTCATTAAGGGGTTTTGGGGTTTTGAATATTGCCTTAAAAAGGTTTACCAAATTGATACAAGAGCAAATTCTATAAACTGCTTACTCTACAGATAAATATCAGCGAAGTTTTACATTTAATAGCTTTCATCTCAGAAGATATTGATTAACATTGATGAGAGCAGTCTTCAATAATAGAACTACTAATACAACAGTTGGAGCTAGAAAAGTTGAAGAAATTATTCAGACTAGTTAGTGAGAATGTATGGATTTAACATAATAGCAGCAATTGGAAGTGATAACTCATTTTGTTTTTCATTAAATATTGGTAGGACAAATAGTGAAACATTCTACAACTTTTTACTAAATCTCATTTCTCATCTGAATAGTAAGAGACATTGATGGAGGGCTGACACGATTCTACTTTTAGACAAGGCAACCTATCATCGAAGCCTTTATATAACAAGAAATTTTCGACTACTTCAAGTCCCTGTCATGTACTTGGGCCCATACTAATTTGATCTAGCCCCTATCTAAGAATGTTTTTCTTTCATAAAAAATATAAGGTTCATAAAATAGAAAGATGATTAAATTTCATTCTTAAAGGATTTACGCTAAGAAATGTCTAATTTTGACTTTAGTTGGGGCTAAGTCATGTTTTCAAGTAAGTCTAAAAGAATTGCACTAAAGGAATTAGAACTATAAGATATTTGATTGTCTTACAATGAAATGCTATTTAACAATAGAAAAGCTTTATTGGCTAGATATCAATAGATAACATCCAAAGTTTATGAAATGTTTGTTAAAATAAGAATAAAACAAAACCCCAAAGACACTGATATGTAAGTTACAACGAATAAAATATTTTCTATTTATTTAGCCGATTAATTTTAATTAATTTCATAAAATATTTTGATTTAAAGTCTTTAATGACAATAAAATCTTAAATCAGATTGACTACTGAATTTTTTATTTTTTTATTGCTAATTTTTTTAAAAAATTTACCCAATTTCAATTAGTCTATTTGGTCATTTTTATAATTTAATTTAAATAGTTTTTTTAATCTAATTTAAAAATCCGCTGAGGGTCTGCTGATTTCTGATTCCGTAGACCCTTTGCGGAATTTTATTAAAATTAAAAAAAACTCTATGGCTTTTCCAAATTATACATACTTTAAAATCTTATTAATTTCTTTATTTATTTTAATTTAAAAGTTAAAGCTTAATAACATTAAGCCCAATTCTTTGGTTTATAGTAATGATTACAGCTCCCTAAGTCTATAATTAACACTTTATTAAATTATTTTTGGAAGTTAAATTAAATTATTCAGTTTTTTTTTTAAAAAAAGAGCTAATTTAATTTTGTAGATTTATAAGTAATAGTTAAATTCCTAAGCTTTTAGAAATTGGAAATTTATCATGCTAATTTTTATTTACTTTATAATTTCATATTTGTTAGTTTAGGTAAAAAAATAAATAAAAATAGCTTATATAAGCAACAAAATATAGTCAATGATTAATATAGTAAACTATTTATTCAAACTAGAAATGTAAATAATTAAATACTGATACTTATCTTTGTCTTTAAATTTAGGTTTTATATATCAATTTAAAATATAATTAGCTTAAAGCTAATCAACCAAGTGGATGTCTAGATAAACATGATAATTATCAAATAAATTCTTCATAAAATTATTAATAGATACTTTGCCTATTTTGGGCCTTATTTGTAACTAATATACAGTCCGCTCAAGATTTTTAAATCAATGACATAATCTAAATCCTTGTTGGCAAAATACTTGAAGAAAAACTTTGAATAAAGTAAGTTTCAATATACAAATGATTTACTAATTTTAATTTATAGAAAAGATATAAATTAGAATTTCCTGAAAATATAGATAAGAAACTATATTTAAGTCAATATGATAAGATAAAAAATATAAAATTATTTAATCTGTAATCCAGTGACATTGACTTTCAAAGTCTTTAATTTAAATTCCATAATTAATTTATAATTTTCAATTAGAAGCTAAATAGGTCTATCTATTTTGATTTAAAACATTATAATTTCAAAATTCTATTAAAATATTAACTCATGGGGGTTATTACTTATTAAATAAATTATCTTATTATTATACTCTAAACAATTGCTTAAATTTGCTTATTTTATTGAAACACATGCAAATAAAGTTAATCTATTCTCTGTTCCAATTAAGATACTTAAAAAGTTTTTTTCTAAATTTGTAAATTACCATAATTTAACAAGCTTTTTAAAAGGAAGGTTGAGAATTGATTTAATGTTTCCAACATTTTAAAACATTATATAAACCATTTCTTAAAATTTAAGGCTTCAAATTTAATCCACTTTAATTATCTTTATTTGCTCAATTTGGTGGGTTGAAAATGTTGAAATTTGTAATTAATCATTTATTATATTACAACAAACAGGTTTGTTTTAATTATTAATAATTATTTCTTGGCACTCACTTGAACTAATGAAGAAAATTTAGAATCTTAGAAGTTCACAGACTAGTCAAGTTTTTGTTTCATAGGGTTTGGTCTACTCTTAATAATTATTTATTCTTAAATTATTGTAATTTAATCTGAATTTTCTTATCAATTATTGGCAATATTCTTGTTCATTTAAAACCCCCCAAAACCCTTTCAGTAGTTTGATTGAGTTTTTTATTGATAAAAATAGACTATTTGTTGCATACTTTATTAGGGTTTTAATAGAGTTTATGTAGTGGATTAGGGTTTAAATGTAATGCAAATTAGTAAGTATTTTAGGTCTATTATTTTTAATTTTCACTCAAATAGTACCTTGGCATCATGAGACAACTTTCAAAACTTAATTTCTCCTAACCAACTAATTGTCTAGTCGATTGTTTGTTCTGCTCTGTTGTTAGACTTTAGGATAATTTGCTCAACCATATCTCTCATTTTACCTCTTATCTTATTTTGCTCTAGATACTGCTAGATTCTTTGCTTTGAATCTTTTTCTTTTCTACAACTGTAGTAGTCATTTATTTGCATATCGCACTCTTTTATTATTGCTGCTATAGCCCATATATCCCACTTAATATCTTCATACCTCCAGTCTTCTCTATCTGGAAAATATCCAGGAGTGCCACGAACGTTGGCGAGTCCTGAAGCCTCAACTCTTCACGATCTATTGAAGTCAATTATTACCATTCTGAGTGGTGAAAAGTCAGCATTATGTTTTCAGGCTTTAAATCTCTGTGCAAGTATCCTAAAGTATGTAGCTCCTCAATACCTTTGCAGACATTTGTTAGAATAAGAGGTAGTTTATTTGGACACCTTTAGTCTTGAATATAGTATCTTAATGTCATTTAATATAAAGGTAGGTGAAAAGCTACATGATTTTTAGCAAGGAGAATTACTTCAAGTTTAATTATAGATCTGTTCTGTCTATCCATTGATTTAGTAAGAGCTTGATACTCATTTACGAACTCCATTAGATACTTGTCATTCCATTATAAGTAACTGAATGGATAAAACTTGTAAGCAAACTGCTTATCAGTTATGACCTTTTCCTCAAAAATATTCTAAGGAATAAGATAACTTTCTTTGCACTCAGTTAGGCTAATTATATTGAATATTAGATGCTTGAGTAAATGCATCTTGAGAGTAATTTTTACTATATCAGAGGTAGGGAGGTTTCTCACTGCTTTTATGAGTTAATTCTTATTCTTAACTCTTTGCTCCAGAGATTCTAAAGGGTCTCTTAGTTTTCTTTTCTGAAGAAATACTTCATTAGTCTCAGGATCTATGACCTCAAACTTCTTACCATGGTGTTTTTCGAGGTGAACCTTTAGATCTCTTGAATGATTGTATTGCTTATTACAGAAAGGGCAGAAATATTTTTCATCTATCTTATCAAGCTTAAGATAGACCTTGGGTTTGCTAGAGTGCTGCTCTAAAGTATGACGTTTGAGAGCAGATTGATAAGTAAAGTTCTTCTAACACTCTTCACATATATGTAATGCTTTAATTTCTTTTTTCTCTTCCTCCTATTCAACCATTTTTATTGGAACTTCGCATTGAATTTCTTAGGTCTGCATTTCTATTTAACAACTGAATTTTTATTCAAAGTCTTAGACTAAAGGTTAGGGAGTTTCAGGTTCATACTAGGTAGAGGCATCACAAGTCTCAATTTTCTTTTGATTCATGAAAGAAAGTTTTTGCTGACTAATGCCAAGTAATGCCGTTTTTCTAAGTAAGTTACCGCTCATTTTGTAAATACTATTAATAATTATATAAGATGTTTAAATTCTACCTTTAGACACAAGTAAGAGCATATTCTCAAAGATTTAAAGAGGTTTAAAGGGGGCTTAGTAAGAGACATTAGTTTTATATTTCTTTACATAATAGATAATTTATATACTATCTCATCCATTTTATATATTAAAATGCACCCAAATGTGTTTTGTGAATTAGGAGGAGCTCCTAAATTTGTTCTTGGAAATTTAGGAGGGGAAGTTTTAAAATTTAATTTATTTAATGTACCACCTTATACAGTTTTGAACTTTAATTTAACCTCCTGATTAAGTTTTAAATAAATTATGAGCACCACCTAATTAAATTATTATTATTAGGAGCAATTTAATTGAGATAGTTTGATAAAATGGAAGTCTAACTCTGAAACTTGGAGAAAGTTCCTCCATCTTTCTTTATATATCTTATTCAGGTTGACCTCCAGTTGGATCTCCCTATTTAGTAGTAAAATTTTAGTAAGTTCAGGAAGGATATCCATAATTTTTAATTTCATAAACATTTATAGAAACTGAAGCAAGATGGAATCTATGAATGATGCAATGAAGAGAATTTAATCTTAAGATTTAGTAGAAAAATTTCGAAGTAAAGAGGACCTTTATAGATACTTGGTAAAGCAAGGTAAGTTCTTAACTTATGCTGATATATTAACCATAAATTGGATTTTTATTGCAAATCCAGGAAGGAACAAAAATCTCATTCTTAAAAGCCTTGCTAAGTGAAGAGAAAAAGCATTTAAGACAAATGAAATAAAGATGATAGAGATGCCTAACTACGCTGAAATTTCAGTAACAAACCTCTATGATGATGCTATGAGTGATCCAGATGTTGCTCTCTACCTTCCATTAAAGCTGCATCTTTCTAATAAGTTGCAATAGAGAAACTTCTTCTTTGGTGTACTTGGAACTCTGAAACCTGAGTACTTAAATGAAGTTATTTAAGAAGCTCACAAGAAACGCTATAGTATCTGTCCTGAAGAAAAAGAGAAGCAGGGAATTAAAATCAGAGTACTACTATATGTATTTAACTTAAGCTAAATAGTAAAAATATATTTACCACCTATTGAAACAGTAAAAAGACTTTTTGAGATAAGTTTTACAAGAAGAAAAGCAAGTCCTAAATAATAGTGATGTTAAGATAATCAATGTATCTAAGTATGAAGAGCTTCATGTTTCTGACATACTAAATCAAATCTAGCACAGTTCTGAGATTTAAACCTACTTACCAGACAATGGATAAAAAAAGAAACAGATTGACAGAACTTTTTTTTTCAATGTGCTACATACAATAGAGACTTAATACTTGGAGACTTTGGTCCATCATGCACAAGTTATTAGAAATGACCCTTGTCACAATGAAGAGAAAGGAGACTTCATAAAGATATCTAGTTAATGGTACGAGAAGCTGACCAAGCATCCATATATTTCAAGTATCTAAAACATAATCACTGTCCTAATCATAATATAGAAAAACCTGGAAAAACAATTCACTTATTGAAGGAGACTAGCAGAAAGATAGTTGCTCGCAAGCACATTAGAAAAAGAGAGTTGGCGATGAGCTTTTCGAACTTTAAAGCTTCTGGAGCAAATGACTAATAGATGAGATAAAACATCGACAGTCAATCTGAGGGAGATAATAATTAAAGGTGCTAAATAGGCAGAGACACTCCATCGAAACAATTTTAATTCAATATTTGATATTAACTAAACCTTAATTTATTCTAATCACATTCTAAGAACTCTAAGTAAACCTTTTCTGCTTATCTCTTATACTTTTAACTATTCTATACTCTTAATACTCACTTTGATCAGTGACACATCATCGACTACTTTTTCATTATTTGTGAAATTTAGTTTGTGCTTTTTGGATGAGTTTTTGAGCAAACTAAAATAATTTTCAATTGGATTAGTCTATGGTAAATAAGGAGGGCAAAAGACTTATGGGATCTCTAAATAGTTGAGTGTCTATTTGACTATTTTGCTGTGATGCACCCTTAGATTATCACAGACAATAGCAACTTTTCTCAAACCAGTTTTCCCTTTTAGCTCATTGCAAAATTCTATGAACTTTTAGATGTCTACAGACTTCTTATAAATTTTATAGAACTCAAGCCCCTCAGACTCAGATATGGCAGCAACAACTGCATAAGAAAAGCTATAACTATTCTTATTGCTTTGCTGAATATTTTTGCCCTAACTACAATACTCGACTTTTGCTCAAGTATTAAATGAGAAAATGAGAAGATTGTTTCATCATCAAATAAAATGCAGTAATTCTCTTTTTATAACTGAAGGAGATCGTTTTGCATATCAGAGAGCTATTTTTCAAAGTTTTGGGTTTACTTTTCTGTTTTTGTTTTGATCGTCAAAATAGCTTTGCGTTTGATCCTTAAGTTTTGATAAAGTTTACAAAGTGTGGACGGGGATATTCTCATCTCAGGAAACTGCCTAGAAACAATTAGCATCTTTTTTGTAATGTGAGGCCTGCAAATCGTTTTAAGTATTTATCACTCGAGAGAAATTCAATGTGATTTGCATTTAAATTTCTATATCTTTACTTCTAACCTGATAGTCGTTGTAGCATTTAATTCATAAAGTTTGATTAGAACTCAGGACTTGAATTCCATTCATCAAACTTATTTAAAGCTTCTCTGCATATTCATTATACTAAAGGAAGTGGAGTCTGAGAGATTTTTGATACTTATGTGATAGAAAAACATAAGCAGGTTTACTAATATTGAAACAATCGGGGAACCTTAATTCGAGAATGAATTGTAATTATTAAAGAGTGATTTAATACATTATTAATTATAATTATTGATAAAATAAACTATAAATGGTAATCCAAAACATGTTCTATTACCATGATATTAGAAACAGCACCAAATAATTTATAAATATACTTATGTAATCATTTGACAATTTTTTTATATTTTACCCATAAAGTGTAAGTATTTTATTTTGAACAAATCTGTTTTATAAATTAATTTAAAATTAATTTCTATCAATGGTTTATAGTTGTCCAGTTTCTGGATGCAAGTAAGAAGGGAGTCGGTATGCTATTTATAAACACTATGAGAGGAACCATGCGATGGTCAAAGTTGAAGAGTACCTGCCTGGCCAAGAAGTATGTGTGTGACAAATGCTTCAGAAGATATCGACATCGCCAATCACTTTGTCGACACAATAAGGAGTGTGAAGCAAAGCTTAAGCTACAGATAGAGAAAGAATTACAGAACCTCTCCAATTAAGACTACACCTATGAAAGCATGAGCAGACCTCCCAATCCTATAAGATGTGATGTAACTCTATATACGGTGTGGACCTCTTTAAGAGCAAAACAATTATAAAGAGATGGGAAAATATTCAGAGCAATTATGATGGATCCACCCTGGGATTCAACTATGCTTGACCTTGGTTATAATGTTCTCTCCGACAAGAAGATTAAAAATATGCCAATAGAATTGGTCCAGGAAGAGGGATTCCTCTTCATGTGGGTTACAAACGGAAAACCATAAGTGGCTCTAGACTTCTTTAAGTTGCATGGATACAGATGGATAGAGACAATTGTGTGGGTAAACCTCGACAAGAATGGAAATGTCTTTAAAGGTCCTGGTAGGTACTTACATCATGGCATGGAATTGTGCTTAGTGGGTGTTAAAGGCAAGTATGATAGCAACAAGGAGTTCACAAAGTTTAGATAGAGCTTGAATGTTATAGTGAGTCCAATGAGAGAGGCTTCACAAAAACCAGATGAAATATACGACATCGTGGAGAGACTAGTACCAGGTGGCCCTTACTTAGAGGTCTTTTGTAGACCGCACAATATGAAAGCGAACTGGACAACTATAGGCAATGAAGTTTGACAAGTATATTATGTAGCATTAATAAGTAATTATTTTTAAATTTAAAAGTTAAATTAAATCTACTAATTGAGGTCTCTAGGGACCCCCGATCTGATATATGTTTTTTAATATATATAAGGGTCAAGCCCTTTTGATTGTCAAATCTCCATCTATGAGTTCATAAACATTCATAGCCTTTATAGGATACCTTCATGTCTGAGAATTTCTTTTCATCTTGATTTTCTTCGAAACTTTTTAGATTCAATATGGCCCTTTTTGCTCCTCTAAGTAATTAGTGGTCTGCTGTTTCCGAGAGTTGTCTAGCTCCAATCCTAAGTTTCAGCTCATCAATGAGCTCTTGGACTAGTTCTTCATAGTATTCCGTTTCTCTACTATTTTGAAATTTATAGATTTTGTTTAGTATCCCTCTTACATCTAGGTTAGTGCTTATGCTTTAGTTCATTATTGAGTAGCCTAGGGTACTAGACGTTCTATCTATCCAATTTTTATTAAGTATTGGTAATTTCTTTTGGTATTCCATGAGAAAATATGTGCTGCTAAGTAACAAGATTCTTATAGAAGAATATTGTCTGGTTCTGCTATTTTATTTCCAACTAGTATTTAGTAGTTATCTTTGAGTCGGGTGTAGGTGTCTGGTCCGATTTCTCTTTAGAGATCACTATCTTCAAACGGGTTCAATAAGATTTTCCTTTTCTCTGGTACATAAAGAGGTTTGTGTTTGGATTGTTGATCATTTCTTGGAGAATGTTAGCCTTGTTGTTGTTGAGGTAGAGCTGGATTTGAACCTTTTTGTCGTTGATAACTCTTGTTACTCCATAGTTATATGCTTTTGGGTTATTCTTTTCCAAATATGGGAATTAAAGGTTTTAAAAATCTTGAGTTCATAAAATTAATAATAATTTAGACAATTTTAAATTTTAAGAAGATAAAACTTTTGGAGTTCGAGTAATTGATAGTCTTTTATTCAACTTAATTATGAATAGATATCAAATTAAAATATCCATTGTGAACAAGGTAAGTATAAAATAAATAATATTAAAATTAAAATGCTAAACAAAAATTTTACTTTTAATTAAAAAAGCATTTCTTTTACTAGAGAGCCTATTTAACTTTCTAAATTATTTTATATGTAAAATGAATCGAAAAAATTTAAACAATTCATTTTATATATATCCCACTAAGTGGGTTGTTCGCTCAAGGTAGGGAATTTATATATGGTTTAATCTTAGCAGATCAGCTAATTGTACGCAATTAATTTGTGGAAAACCATAATGCCTAATATTTAAGTAAAATAATATTATTAAATTAAGACTGATGACCATTTTTAATTTAAATCTAAAATAAGTTGAATTTCTCAATCTCTATTAAAGAAAAAAATATATCTGCAATTATTTATTCTCAAAATGTTTAGTTAAATAAATATTATCTACTTTGGAAAATTGAATCTAAAATTATTACACTAAAAATACATTAATATTTGTAAATTTGTGTTTTAAATTTGACTATTTTGAGAAAGTTAATTCTTATTTTAATAATTTTACAGCTTAAAATATGAATTCATAATTTATAAGGACTATAATGATTTTAATTAAAATTTAATAAAAAAGGATTTTAAAGCAATACCCTTGATATATAAAAATATAGATAATTTATTTGTCTACTGTAATTAATGTTTGACTGTAGTTCAAAATTATATGGATAAATTGTAAAGTTGAAAGCTAACATAATGAAATTACTGTTGGAATATAAAATCAAGAGTATTTGTAATTATTTAGTTTTTTTAGAAGGAAATTGAAAACTTTTTTTAAAAATATTTAAGGTTTTTATACAAAACCATAAAACTGTAAGTGTTCTGTATATATTTAATTTTTTCGACATTTTTTATTAATTAAAAACTTTTGGAAATTTTTCAATTGAATTAATTTATTAAAGCATTTTAATATTAGAATTTAAATATAATACCATTTAATAATTGGGGTTTTGGAGTTTATATATAATAAACTGATGTTTCTACTTATAAAGAATTTATTTTTTTTAAAAAAGAGACATTTAAGAATAATAATTTTATTTTCTATAATTCCCACAAATCATTGAATTCTGCATCTTTTTAGAGCCCTCACGACGCTGAGAAGCAAGAATGAAGATTGGCATTGGCAAATCTTCAATTATGAGAATTCTTAAATTTCATAAAAATAGCAATAAATTTTTGCGTTTTTTGCAAATAAAAAATGTTGCTATTTGGAGCCCTTCCTGAAAGATTCAGAGCCTGTTATTGAAGTCATATATTTTTATTTTCAATTTAATTTAATTAATTTTTGGGATTTTAATCTAAATTTAAATTAATGTTTTTTGAATTTTTTATTTCTTTGTTTTCGAACACTGATGAGTCTAAATGATCATATGACTTAAAAATGTCTCTTTTTGTTGAGAATTAAAAATTAAATATTAGTTGTATTTTTACAGATTTCTAAGATTTGTCCTTGGCTAAAGAGCATACATTCATCACTCTCAACACCTTCAAAAAGGTTTTAGGAGTTCAAAGTTGAAATATTGCTAAAATAGAATTGAATCGGGGAAATTGAAAAATAAATAAATAATTCGAATATTATATATATCTAACTGCCACTAATTAGAGCAGGTAGTAGATCAAATTTGAGGATGGACACTTACCGTTACGTTTCTGATGTGTCGCCGTTAATCTGATGTTCTTGTTGTTATTTCTATTCTCCGGATTAGCCACTTGACAGGATTTGACAGAGATGTCAAAAAATTTAAAGGGAATTAACACGCATTTGACAACTTGACGTATTTGACAGTGGATTATTGTCAAATTATGCGGATTTCGGATTAATTATTAAAATTTAATTAATATAATAATATATTTAATCACTTTTTACTAAAAATAAAAATTTGACAATTTGACAGATTTGACATACTTGACAGGACCTATATTTT
>ARYC01013175.1:0-10644 GCA_000711775.1 Oxytricha trifallax
TTTGGCATACTTGCAACAATTAAAGGTGATTACTTGAAAGAAATTATTCAAGAATCTCATAAGAAAAGGTACAGCATCTCTTCAAAAGATAAGGATAAACAGGGGATCAAGATAAGTGAGAGGTAGCTATAAGAGTTGCAGAAGCACCCATATATTTCAAGTAAGATTTGTAGTTTAACTCTGTAGAAAAATCTGGTACTGGCATCTTCTTGATGAAGGAATAGAGCAAGCTTCACAGAGAGCGAAAGTCGCAGACAAAGTATGAAGTTAGAAGAGACTTTATTCAAATATTAAGCCTCCAGAGTCAATGAACATAGATGCTGGAGCTGGCAGCAAGAGAAGAAACTTAGGAGGAGGGAAGCAAGAAGTAGAAGAAAAGAAAGAGAAGCCAGCTCTCTCTAAAGAATTTTTAATGTGACTTATATATTCATTAACTTAACTACAAAACTTATTTTTATACATTCACTCTCCAATCTTTAGCACACTTTTAAACAAATTAATTATCTACTCTCTTCGCTGAGCTTTTAATAAAGTCTACTATATCGATAGGTAGGTCATGCATCAAGTGGTATAGAAGCAGTTTCTTGTTATGACCTTTTAATTATACCCCAGTAGAATTCAATTCCATTAAACTATGGGCTGTAAGGCACGTTGAACACTGGTGTTATTCTTAGTTGTTCATAACTTTTCCTTGTTTCTTTTGTCTTATGAACTGAAAGATTATCAACAAATAGTATAATCTCTTATTTAGGGTACTTCTCTCTCAGCTGCTCTAAGAACTTAATATACTGCTCTCTCTTAATAGAGCGAGGATGAACAACATAAGTTTCTAAACCAGCATCCTCGCTAACTCCTCCAAGAATTGCCATTGTTTATATCTTGACTTTTTAGTCATTTACCTCTATATTACTATACTTCTTATACCAAGACTTCTAGATGAAAGGTGTTGAATGTAAACACAGCTTCGTCAGGATGTATAAACTTAATATTACTCTATTAGGCTCTCTGCAATTAATTATAAATATAATTTAAGTTATTGTTGTAAAATGGCAGAGTGAAATCAATCACTCTCTTGATAGATTACACCTTTGTAAGATATACCATATCGTTTATAAATGTTTGCAACAGACTATGCAGAGATCTTCAACTCAGGGAACTGGCGGTGAAACATAGTAGCTCGTTGGTCGAGAGAGAAGTGAGCCCAATACTTCAAAGTTTTATCATTAATAAGATAGTAATATGCTTTTATAGAAACTTTGACATCCTCTTAGGCATAGAATTCAGCTATTATTGCTTTAGTTATACTGCTATAAAACAGTGGGATCAAACAGTTGATGGACTTCGCTTTAAGAGCAGTGCAATAGACTTAAAGTTCAGTACTGGTTTGACTTATTCACTGTATATATCAATCCATAGCGCAGTTTAAACACAAAATCTATATACTCTTCATCATAAATAGACCCCAAAAGCTTGCTATTTTGTCTCGCATTTAATTAATAACCCCAACCCCTAACAAATTCCCTACAAATCAAAGCACTTATAAACCTCATTAAGGGGTTTTGGGGTTTGAATGTTGCTGTACCTCTTATACCAATACCTTGATATGAAGGTATTAAAAGTGAATACTGCCTCATCAGCGTGTATGAACTTTATATTATGCTCTCAAGCCCTTTGCATTTAATCAAATATATAATTTAAATTATCCTTATAAAATGGAACATTAAAGACAATCACTCTCTTAATGCGATTGACAGTCTTGTAAGATATTTCGTTCTTTTTATATATGTTAGCTATCGATTAAGCAGAGATATGAAGCTCAGGAAATTGACGATGAAACATCACAGCTCTCTAGGCCAGAGAGAAGTGAGCCCAGTATTTAAGAGTCTTATCATTCATGAGATAATCAATATGGAGATCAGTATGAATTAACATACTTTTCTCATAAATTTCATTATAAATCAGAAGCACCTAACTCAGGAATCTCCGCTAACATAAAAAATCTTTAAAGTATTCGTTAATGTGGTTAAAGTTTTCATTATTAAATTTTAGATGGACAAAGAGGGGATGGAAATATCACGGAGTTTCTTATAAATTCTGCTTAATGGTGATATTTTGGCTTTGCCCAAATAAGACGGTATGATTTATTGACTTATTTAATATAGGTGGTGCAATATTTTTTTCCAGCTGATGGCAATTCAGCCATCGTATCCCAAAGGACTCTTTGGCAATTTAAATAGACTTGCTTAAAGCTCCCAATGTTTTCGCTGTCAATATTCCATATATACGCATGCCTACATATAGAATATGTCTGGTAGCAAAATTCAAGAAGACAATAAGCCAAGGATTCTAAAATTGTAAGAGAATACTTAATAAAATGTAAGAAGGAAATGGGTCATCAGGCAACAAATTGCACCTGATGGCATAACTCTTAAGACTTTGGCACAAAAAAATACGCGGAGGAGATGACGAACATACCATGAAAGCATCTTATATTGCTTATGATTAATTACTTTAATTAAAAAGTGAGTGACTATATCTAAGCTAGTTATTTCTAAAAAATTAAAGTCCACTGATTAATTATATAGAATATTTGTTCTTTAACACTAAATTTTTTCAGGAATTGTAAGTTCCTTGATATTCTAGGAATAAAAGACATGTTGTTATCTGTATATTTCTTTTACTTATTAATCCATTTTGATGGAAAATGAATTTTGTAGACGAAAAAAAGATTTAATTATGCCCAAGTTCTTCAGGAGGAGACTACGGCTGATGCTTTTCTTTAATTAAGGGTATTATTGTTGATTTGAGTGCCTATTTACTTAAATCTGACTTGCTATATTATTGATTGTTTTTCCTCTTCCACTTTTTCTCTAAATTATTGATCGTTTTTACTTCTACTTCCTCCTACATGATACTTTCTGATGAAATATTGATATGATAGAAGGTTTGATTGGAGGTTATTCATAACTGTCATCGTTGATCGGGTAATTTCATTTACTATTAAGCTATTTTATTCCATATATTTAATAAGTTAATTGTTTATCTCTTATTTGATCATATTCTGATGTTAGGTCGACATGGTACCGATCTAAGACGAGTCATTATTTTTGGAATACTAAATTAATCTAATTTTATTAAATATGAGTTGTCCTGAATGTTTAATAATATGAGTAATTGAGTTGAAATGTCAATTTGTGTGCTTCTTTTGAGATTTACTGATAAATAGTAGAAAATAGAATGCGTGTCAATTTTTAAGTCTCCAACTTGATAGGAAATCAATTATTTGCTGGTGGAGCTTGACTCTATGCTTAAGTAAGTTTGGAATGATTTAAAGTTTATCAATAGTTAACATGTTTTAAGAATTAAAGATATTTCTAGCTTGCCAAGTCTGGACATGTTCACACACTTCTGATACTTACGAGATAAGCTTGCTGGATATAAGAGAGATAACTATAGTATATTTTGCTTAGTATATCTTAGATAGAGGTCGATAAATTTGCTTAAGTCAGTTTGCATTGCGACAAGATGGGCGAGAATTGAGTTGTTACGTTTAATTACATATTAACTTAATATATAATGCTATTTACTTATAAATTGAACAAACTTAATATATTTTTATAAATTATTTGATAATTATAGGCTTTACTAATTATAAGTTTTTATAATTTTATAATTAAAACCTAGAACACATAGTAAGACAATTATTTAAAGAGTTTACCAATTACTTTTTTAATATTTAAAATAATAAATAAATTTCATATATAATTATATTTTTAGAAATAAAGCAAATTAGAATTGCTACTTATTTATATGACAATTATTTAATATCACGACTTTATGTGAGTTTTCTATTTCAATCTATACTATTTAATATTAGGTAAATTACTTTAGCTTTCCTCTATCAATTATTACCATCATAGTTTTAAGTTAAATATCACCTATTTCGGAGTTATGGTTATGCTTCTCAACATAATTCCCACGCATTATAAATTCACTTCAAACTCTTACTGTTAATTATGAAATAATAGTTTAAGAATAATCCATCACTGTCTAGGCAGGTCTCTTGTTTAAACTTATATAAGCAATTAGCATATATAAATTAAAAGACTATCATTCATATTTTGTGAAGAAATATTATTAATATATTATACTTTAGTTATATTGTTAAAATATAATTGATTTGTAAAAACTTAAATAATTAAATCTAAATAAATTTAACTGTATGCGTAACAGCTTCTAATCTGCGAAGCTTTTAATCCTAATTTGATTTGAGTTAGATCTACTTTAGTAGCAGTTTAAATTTATAAATTTTATAATCTAATTTTAAAAAAAGTGGAAAGTTCTTTTTGTATTCTTGGTACATTAGCTCACGAATTCCTCACATTGGTGCCCTATAAATATGAGAGCTTTTTAATGTACCAATCTAAAACGGTACAATATATTAGCGCGTACTGATCTAATTTAAATGTACCAATGTACCAATTGGACATTGAAAAGTTTTTGTTATTTTTAATCGGTAAATTTTAAAAACTGGTACATTTAATTGTTAGAGCTATTAATTAGTTAAGGTGCGTTCACTAAAAATCGTTATCCTCACGATCATAATGGAAGGTAAGGAGATGGCTTGCTATCATTTATTAGGAAATTGGCGTCATCTTTATTCAATTTCTCAGTGATAAATATCTGCTCCACCATCCGTGCTAGGGTGGACTTGCCATATCAGGAACACCCCAAAACCATACCTCATTGAATTTCTTCGGGGTATCTTCTATATATCACACTGTAAAGAGCCTAAACAGAGTCTTAGTATTTGAAATCCCTTAGGAGCCCGGCACTTATCTCATTCTGGTTCTTGTCAGATCTAGAGGAAGTCTTTATGAATCCCATCAGCTATTCTATCTTTTTCAGTGGAAATGCAAGTACAGATTCAATCTTCTTGAGGTACATATAATGCACTTTGAGTGTTATCTGTCTAATGAAATAATCAGTCTTAAAAGTACTAAATGAATTGTCTAAAATTCTTAACTAATCAATGAAAATAATAATAATATTTGATTATAAATATTTATCATTGAAATCACTGCATATTATTCGTTCATCATTTGTTTATTGATAATATACATATTATATTAATCAGTTTCATTCTTGTAATAATATCATTATTCCGCAGTTTAATTAATTTTAGTTAACTATAAAATATTTCACTAAAACCACAAGTAATTAAATAGATTTAATATGGGATATCGGGTTGTTTGATTCTACAAGCTAGAACGGTTAGTCACTTTATAATTAAAATTAAAGAAATTAAAATTTATTATATTTGATTAACCCCTATTTTATCTGTAGAATAAATATTTGTATCTGAGTTTACCTATATGTTGCAATTTTCATTATTAAATTTAAAGGGAAGATAGTAAGAATGAAGATAAATTTAAAATAAATGAAAACCTAGTAGTACATTCTCTTAATTTAGTCTTAGATGTAATTATTGTTTCTGATTAATTCATCTATTTCTCCTAACTTTTCTTTATTTCAGTCAGTAGATAGGTACTTCAATTACTGAAAGCATTTTCCCCGTATTTCATAGTTAAATATATGGTTTTTTTCCTGCATTTCTCCATGATTTTGTAGCAAGTTTCAAAATTCTAAAAACAATGCAATTCAATCTCAATTATTTGTTTCCTCTCGTATGTATTTAAAGTCATATCATTAAATAAATATACTTACATTAGGATCAATTTCTCCCAGTTTGGTATCATTAAAGTTATCTCGGCCATCTTAATTACAGGTTTATAATGAGGGATCGTTTTCTTCGTCATCTCATAAGATTTAATTTTTTATTAAACCAATCATTTTTAATATTTGAATATAAACTTTAAAGATTTCAGCATTTATTTATTTTCTGTTGAGCTAACAAAATGGGAATGATCAGTACAGTGAGCCGGCAGAGCACCTCTCGATGAAACAGGATCTAATTATCTATATATATTTCTATCTAGCGATAGAATATTCTATTTTAACATCTACTCGAAGAGCCGAGTAGATGTGACAACAATATTTACTTTAATATTCCATGTCATTTACCTTCTAGCCTATTCGCATTTCATTTCCGGGTCAACAATTTCGTAGATGAACTCTTTTGTAAAAAGATATTATTCATTAGTGTCAATACCGCATTCTTCTGGTGTAAGCTGTCTTTCCTCTATATTGCAGGTTAACTGCCTTGCTCGAATTCTATTGACTATAAAAATTCTAGATTAACCTCTAACTAAGCAAAGAGTTCCTTAAACAACCATTATAATTTCAAGTGAACCATTGCCATCTCAACTCACGGTGTCCCATCTAAGCTGCCACTCCATCGCTGATTAACGATTACTTCTCAAAATAAAAAGAAGTGAGTTGAAGTTCATTAATACTTAGGAATTTCTAGATTTCTGAATTCTCTCAATATTATTCTGTATTTCCATGCTTCTTTGCTAAAAGTATAAGCTTTAGTGCCAAATCAAGCGCTTCTGGTTCATAAAGCTCTATGAAAAAAAAATACTTAAGATACACAATCAACAACTCTCAAACATATCAATTGATCCCGAGTGTTACCGAACAGCTAAAGACTTTCACATTCTCGTAAGTCTATAAAAAACAATTAATTCTCTAGGATAACCATACGATGTTGATGGTTTTAATAGTATTGCAGTGAATGCCAAGCTTATTTAATCTTCCAACCCATTCTAATCAGATATTGTGCTAAACTGTGGAACCTCATAGGAAGTAATATTGATCTGGAGAATTATACTCATTCAACATTCTCAAAAGATATTGAGGAAATCTTCTTGATTCTCTTACAATTCCGCTAAACACTGATGTTATTGGTACTAGTGGTTTCTATAATTTTCTATCTAAAATAATTAAGTTAATATTAACATATATTTCAAACATTGCATTCATTGTAAAATATAAACTAAAGGAATTACTTTACACTCATGGTGCTTTAAAAAGTTATCCTGCCAAGTAATATTTTAATTCATATGTCTAAAAAACATTTAATTTTCACCTAATCTTGATCTATTTTTCTTTTGAATATATTTTTATATAACGAATAAATTATTTTTTTTTAATTTATTTCTTTTTTTATATTTTTAAATATATTATATTTAATTATAATACTATTAAGAAGTTTGTTTTCTTACTTTTATTTAGTATAATTTAGATATATAAACATCAATAATATATTAAAAAGTTAATAAATATTTAATAGTCAATTTATACCTAAATGTTTGATGATAAACCAAAAATAATTGAAAATTAAAATTATTAAAAAAACACCTTTAATGATTGAGTGAGTTAAGAATAAATATTAATAGACTAACAGACATATAAACTTATTTAAAAATAAAATAAGGCGATATCTAAATTAAAGTATTTGTTAATGTACCAAATCTATTTAAAACAATTTATCATCTTTTAAGATTTATTTTCTTTTGGTATGACTTAAATTTCGTGAGAGTAATTTTGTAATTATTGCAAAAGATAACCATAGATTTATGCACTAATTAATAGAATAGAGAGTCTACTAGGAAAAAATACAGCATTTATCGATAACATTTATTCTCCAAATTTTATCTTTGCAGCTATTCAGTGTATGAGAACTTAGCTCTTAATATAATTCATTTTAAATAAAAATAAGTTCTAATCAAGACCAACTGATCATATCGAGATAAGAGTACCTGAACTTGAACATAGTCACTTAAAGATAATCTGAGTAGTAAATTGAGTTTCTTAATGATAAATTAGAATATTAATTAAATTTCAATGAAATTTAATTAATTATTACAATCAAGGGTATACTCGTAGAACTAATTTTAACTATTATCTCAGTTAAACACATGAATCAACAGCCTAGCATCTAATATCCTTAAAATAAATGCTATCATAATTTAATATTTCTATGAATTCCCAGAATCGTCTAAAAATGAGTTTTTCAAAGAAGTCATGGCACGGTACATTATAGAGATTTTCAAACTAGCAATCAAAATCTTTAAATAATTCTATTATCAATGAATCAAGTATAAATGTAAAAGCTCTTAAGGTCCCATTGCTGATGTCTATACTATATATATATATAAATAATCGTACTTTGAATATCCCGAAGATTAAGCATGCAAGTAAGAGACCGAACTTTATTAAGTTTAAGGTATTCCCTATAAATATCATGGGAAAAAGCAGTTTATAGTAATTTACTTATCCAAATACTAAAGAATTTTAAGCATTTTAATCTGCTTTGTCAACTGATAAAACTTTTTAATTTGCCAATTCCAGCATAAGGACCCATAACATGTATAAACTTCAAGTTGCGATTGAAATTAGTGTTAAATTTGGGCTGAGCGATTGATGAAAAAATCATCAACTGACTTCTAAATTAATTGAGTAATATTGAAACTTACCGACAAGTTATTGAGAAAAAGTCAATTTCATTGCAATTTCATATCAGCACTACTTTAAATTGCTTTGAATCTCTCTTCAAAATCTTATTTGCATGTTTTTTATATAGAGTATATTATTTGAGTGGCTACTCTAGGTTCTCTAACTTTTAATATCAAGGTATTATCTAAATAAGCTTTTTGAATGATCGCTGCCCATCATAGTGTTGAATTGCAAAAGTTCATACAAATTCTCTTAAAAGTTTTTTATCTATGAATCATGTTTTGAAGTTTGCTAGCTGCTGGAGAAATTGCTGATATGCTTAAAATTAATGCTATCATAATTTAATATTTCTATGAATTCCCAGAATCGTCTAAAAATGAGTTTTTCAAAGAAGTCATGGCACGGTACATAATAGAGATTTTCAAACTAGCAATCAAAATCTTTAAATAATTCTATTATCAATGAATCAAGTATAAATGTAAAAGCTATTGCCCATGGCTATACTATATATATATATATATATATAATCGTACTTTGAATATACCGAAGATTAAGCATGCAAGTAAGAGACCGAACTTTATTAAATTTAAGATATTCCCTATAAATATCATGGGAAAAAGCAGTTTATAGTAATTTACTTATCCAAATACGAAAGAATTTTAAGCATTTTAATCTACTTTGTCAACACTCATAAAACTTTTTAATTTGCCAATTCCAGCAAAAGGTCGCATAACAAGTAATAAACTTCAAGTTGCGATTGAAATTAGTGTTAAATTTGGGCTGAGCGATTGATGAAAAAATCACCAACTGACTTCTAAATTAATTGAGTAATATTGAAACTTACCGACAAGTTATTGAGAAAAAGTCAATTTCATTGCAATTTCATATCAGCACTACTTTAAATTGCTTTGAATCTCTCTTCAAAATCTTATTTGCATGTTTTTTATATAGAGTATATAATTTTAGTGGCTACTCTAGGTTCTCTAACTTTTAATATCAAGGTATTATCTAAATAAGCTTTTTGAATGATCGCTGCTCATCATAGTGTTGAATTGCAAAAGTTCATACAAATTCTCTAAAAAGTTTTTTATCTATGATTTATGTTTTGAAGTTTGCTAGCTGCTGGAGCAATTGCTGATATGCTTAAAATAAATGCTATCATAATTTAATATTTCTATGAATTCCCAGAATCGTCTAAAAATGAGTTTTTCAAAGAAGTCATGGCACTGTACATTATAGAGATTTTCAAACTAGCAATCAAAATCTTTTAATAATTCTATTATCAATGAATCAAGTATAAATGTAAAAGCTCTTAAGGTCCCATTGCTGATGTCTATACTATATATATATATATATATTCGTACTTTGAATATCCCTAAGATTAAGCATGCAAGTAAGAGACCGAACTTTATTAAGTTTAAGGTATTCCCTATAAATATCATGGGAAAAAGCAGTTTATAAACCCCAAGAGTAATTTTTTAAGCAATCGTGAGTATGATAAATTAATAAATGCACTCTAATAAATTTAATAACTGAAAAAAGTGAAACCACATTAGGGGAATTGCAAAAGTGGGTGGAAAGTGAAATTAAAAAGTGATTTATAAAACCCTTAATTTAAACTATTAAACGATTAAATATTTTTAATTACAAAACATGGCAGACTTTGTTGCTGTCGACTCTTTCAGCGAACTTTGAGCTAGTGGGGCGACCTTAAGGTCATTTTGTAGCCCTTCGAAATCTAGGGGGAACTTGGGCGCTCGGGGCACACAGCACACGCCCTGCCGAAGTTGCGCGCTGCGATGATAGGAAGCATTATCCATTAGCAGGATGGAGTGGGCCCTCCAGTCTTTGTCTTGCACATCCAAATGCTAAATGAGATCCACCATGAAGACCAAGAAGGTGTGGGAGATAGCGCAACCCACACTCACATTGAAGATGAAGCTACCCCTATTGGAGGCAGCCGCGGTTATACAGAGGCGGCTGATGCGTTTCTGCGAAGACTGGACATTTTGGCTGCCCTTGGCGATCCAGGAATAGCTGCGATTATCAGTGTTCTGGATGATGGTCTCGTCGATGTTGTATATCGTGAAGCCCAAGCACGAGGCCTGAATGAAGTAAGCAGCGGCGATCTGGCGCTGGAGCCGCGACTTCAAATTATTGTGGTTGGGAGTGAGATGGGAGATCTTGTGGTAGCTCATGTGCAACTCGTGCCTCAGGAAGCTG
>ARYC01013178.1:0-18973 GCA_000711775.1 Oxytricha trifallax
GTCAGTAATTTAGTAGAATTAATAAAAGTAGTAGAATCCAAGTCTTCATCTTCATCATTGAGATTAAGGTTGCTCATAAGTCTTTCCACCATATCGAGTTAAATAAAATAAAATAAAAAATTAAAGTTAATTTAAAGTTTTTAATTTAAAAGATAATTAAAATTAAAAGTGAAGCCTATTTATATCAATATCAATATAAATATTAATGGGTTAGCTTTCAAATTATTAAATAATTAAAGCTGAAGATAATATTAAAAATAAATATTGACTCATGATTCCAAAAATTTTAAATTATTATAAATAAATTATATATTTAATAAATTATAAATGAAATAAATGTCTACAAAGTCGAAACTTAAAATCAATAAATAAGGACTTATATAGTAGAGTTTTATACGGAGAATATTATGCACATATGGATTTCGGCCGAAAATATTATTGAGACAGTCTAAATGAAAATTTAAATAAGAGCAAGATTTGCTATATCAAACATTTCTTTCATTGAGGCGGGATGGGATGACTTCTATAAATCAGTTAAACTCGTTAGCATCTGAGTCTATTTAAAGCAAAGATTAGAAACAATAGACGTATAGCGCTTTGATAGCTCTTGAGAGATAAGGGGTTTTGGGAAGTTCTGATTTTGCCTTTGGTCTGAGTCATAAAAGATCTATCACTAATTGCAGGTGCAGAGATGTAAAATTATAATCCCAAGCATCAATTCACAACAATCTAACTTATAATGCAGTCTTGTTAATCTTGAGAGGTATTTATTAATCAATCAATCTATTTATTACCAATTATTACTATTATTACAAATAATAATATAATTATTATTATAATTATTATTATTATTATAATTATTACAAAAAAATATCAACATTAAATTTAAATATTGACTTGTAGTTTTAATATGGGTGAATTGATAAATAAAATAAATAAATAAATAATTGTTTTTATTTTTTAAAAATTAATTAAGTTTTTAAATCAAACTATGCCTTTTAATTTCTAGTTTTAATTGAATTCAAGCGTGAAAAGCTACAATTCTGTAGAATTTTACTCAAATAAAGTATCGTTATTGTTCGGTCTCATAAAATGGAAGTTCATAAATTGAATGAGATCTTGCTGTTTTAAACGATTAAGTTATGGATCATATCTCGGTACCACCAGCCCGATGCCATGTAAATTATTTTGAAGAATGTTACTGAAGGAGGTCTAAAATTGTTGTGAACAGTTGGCGCTTGATCTAAAAAGAACCATAGATCTTAATGCTCTCCTTCTCTAGATCTGTTAAGGCCAATAGCAAAATTTCGATCACCAAGCTCATTCTTTAATTCATTTACAGCAACATGAAAGTGTTCCAAATCTTTTTCTTTTATTTTTCTTTCTAAATGGCAAAAGTTAACTTGCCCATCAACAAGTACAGGTATATTCTTTTTAAGAACGTATGAAGGCTCTATCGTGTCGTAGTCTAGACCAGTTATTTTAGCATGCTTAAGCATTTTGGATTCGGCATCCCATTTCTTTTTAATTTTCTCAAAATTTAGAACACCACAGAGTGCTAATTAAATAATCTATATTGGTCGACTGGCCTAACTCGACGATGTTCCCATTATAGCAGTTCACAACATTCCCAAATAGGTCTATACGTAGGCAGTCAGTAATAGTAGTCAGATGATTAATAAAGTACGTAGAGTACCACAGTCTTACATCGTTCATCATTCGGAGATAACGGTCCTGCTCAATAAGGTCTTTCACCATATCCGAGTATACAATAAAATAATAAAATTCAAAAAAAAATAAAAGTTTTAATTTAAAGTTTTTCTTAATTTAAAAGATAATTAAAATTAAAAGTGAAGCCTATTTATATCAATATCAATATAAATATTAATGGGTTAGATTTCAAAATTATTAAATAATTAAAGCTGAAGATAATATTAAAAATAAATATTGACTCATGATTCCAAAAATTTTAAATTGTTATAAATAAATTATATATTTAATAAATTATAAATGAAATAAATGTCTACAAAGTCGAAACTTAAAATCAATAAATAAGGACTCATATAGTAGAGTTTATACGGAGAATATTATGCACAAATGGATTTTGGCCGAAAATATCATTGAGACAGTCTAAATGAAAATTTAAATAAGAGCAAGATTTGCTATAACAAACATTTCTTTCATTGAGGCGGGATGGGATGACTTCTTTAAATCAGCTAAACTCGTTAGCATCTGAGTCTATTTAAAGCAAAGATTAAAAACAATAGACGTATAGCGCTTTGATAGCTACTTGAGAGATAAGGGGTTTTGGGAAGTTCTGATTTTGCCTTTGGTCTGAGTCATAAAAGATCTATCACTAATTGCAGGTGCAGAGATGTAAAATTATAATCCCAAGCATCAATTCACAACAATCTAACTTATAATGCAGTCTTGTTAATCTTGAGAGGTATTTATTAATCAATCAATCTATTTATTTTACCATTATTACTATTATTACAAATAATAATATAATTATTATTATAATTATTATTATTATTATAATTATTACAAAAAAATATCAACATTAAATTTTAATATTGACTTGTAGTTTTAAAATGGGTGAATTGATAGATAAAATAAATAAATAAATAAAATAAATAAATAATTGTTTTAATTTTTAAAAATTAATTTAGTTTTTAAATCAAACTATGCCTTTTAATTTCTAGTTTTAATTATATTCAAGCGTGAAAAGCTACAATTCTGTAGTATCGTACTCAAATGGAGCTATACGCTCTCTACTGTTCGGGACCAACCGCCGCCTCTCATGAAAACTCGGAGTTCATAATTGACCATGAGATCTTCGTGATTATTAGTTCAGTTGATAATCTTTGTCTCCCAGCCCATTAATTATTTTGAAAGAATGTTACTGAAGGAGGTCTAAAATTGTTGTGAACAGTTGGCGCTTGATCTAAAAAGAACCATAGATCTTAATGCTCTCCTTCTCTAGATCTGTTAAGGCCAATAGCAAAATTTCGATCACCAAGCTCATTCTTTAATTCATTTACAGCAACATGAAAGTGTTCCAAATCTTTTTCTTTTATTTTTCTTTCTAAATGGCAAAAGTTAACTTGCCCATCAACAAGTACAGGTATATTCTTTTTAAGAACGTATGAAGGCTCTATCGTGTCGTATCTAGACCAGTTATTTAGCATGCTTAAGCTTTTTGGATTCGGCATCCCATTTCTTTTTAATTTTCTCAAAATTTAGAACCAACAGAGTCTAATTAAAATCAATATTCGGTCTGAACTGCCTAACTCGAGATGTTCCAATATAGCATTCAACAACATTCAAAAAGGTCTAAGTAGGAGTCAGTAATTTAGTAGAATTAATAAAAGTAGTAGAATCCAAGTCTTCATCTTCATCATTGAGATTAAGGTTGCTCATAAGTCTTTCCACCATATCGAGTTAAATAAAATAAAATAAAAAATTAAAGTTAATTTAAAGTTTTTAATTTAAAAGATAATTAAAATTAAAAGTGAAGCCTATTTATATCAATATCAATATAAATATTAATGGGGTTAGATTTCAAAATTATTAAATAATTAAAGCTGAAGATAATATTAAAAATAAATATTGACTCATGATTCCAAAAATTTTAAATTATTATTAATAAATTATATATTTAATAAATTATAAATGAAATAAATGTCAACAAAGTCGAAACTTAAAATCAATAAATAAGGACTCATATAGTAGAGTTTTATACGGAGAATATTATGCACAAATGGATTTCGGCCGAAAATATCATTGAGACAGTCTAATTGAAAATTTAAATAAGAGCGAGATTTGCTGTAACAAACATTTCTTTCATTGAGGCGGGATGGGATGACTTCTTTAAATCAGCTAATCTCGTTAGCATCTGAGTCTATTTAAAGTAAAGATTAGAAACAATAGAGGTATAGCGCTCTGATAGCTACTTGAGAGATAAGGGGTTTTGGGAAATTCTGCTTTTGCTTTAGTCTGAGTCATAAAAGATCTATCACTAATTGCAGGTGCAGAGATGTAAAATTATAATCCCAAGCATTAATTCACAACAATCTAACTTATAATGCAGTCTTGTTAATCTTAAGAGGTATTTATTAATCAATCAATCAATTTATTACCATTATTAATATTAATAGAAATAATAATATAATTATTATTATAATTATTATTATTATTATTATAATTATTACAAAAAAATATCAACATAAAATATAAATATTGACTTGTAGTTTTAATATGGGTAAATTGATAAATAAAATAAATAAATAAATAAATAAATAATTGTTTTTAATTTTTAAAAATTAATTAAGTTTTTAAATCAAACTATGCCTTATAAATTCTAGTTTTAATTGAATTCAAGCATGAATAGCTACAATTCTGTAGTATTATACTCAAATATAGTATCGCTATTGTTCGGTCTCATAAAATGGTAGTTCATAAATTGAATGAGTGCTTCATAACTTCCAAAGTTATTTGATATCTATGTACGGCCATTTAATTATTTTGAAAGAATGTTTCTGAAGAAGGTCTAAAATTCTTTTTAAGATTTAGCGCGTTATATAAGTAGAACCATAGATATTAAGGCTCTCCTTCTCAAGATTTGATAATGCCAATAGCAAAATTTCGATCACCAAGCTCATTCTTTAATTCATTTACAGCAACATGAAAGTGTTCAAAATTTTTATCAGTTATTTTCCTTCCTAAATGGCAAAAATATTATTGCCCATCAACAATTACATGTTATTCTTCTTAAAAACGTATAAAGGCTCTATCGTGTCGTTGTCTAGACCAGTTATTTTAGCATGCTTAAATTTTTAGATTCGGCATTCAATTTCTTTAAGTTTTCTCAAAATTTAGAACCACCAAAGTTCAATTAAAATCTAAGGTCGGTCTGAATTGCCTATCTCGGGATGTTCCAATATAGTTTTAAACAACATGCCAAAAGGTATAAGTAGGAGTCAATAATGTAGTAGAATTAATAAAAGTAGTAGAATCCAAGTCTTCATCTTCATCATTGAGATTAAGGTTGCTCATAAGTCTTTCCACCATATCGAGTTAAATAAAATAAAATAAAAAATTAAAGTTAATTTAAAGTTTTTAATTTAAAAGATAATTAAAATTAAAAGTGAAGCCTATTTATATCAATATCAATATAAATATTAATGGGTTAGCTTTCAAAATTATTAAATAATTAAAGCTGAAGATAATATTAAAAATAAATATTGACTCATGATTCCAAAAATTTTAAATTATTATTAATAAATTATATATTTAATAAATTATAAATGAAATAAATGTCAACAAAGTCGAAACTTAAAATCAATAAATAAGGACTCATATAGTAGAGTTTTATACGGAGAATATTATGCACAAATGGATTTCGGCCGAAAATATCATTGAGACAGTCTAATTGAAAATTTAAATAAGAGCGAGATTTGCTGTAACAAACATTTCTTTCATTGAGGCGGGATGGGATGACTTCTTTAAATCAGCTAATCTCGTTAGCATCTGAGTCTATTTAAAGTAAAGATTAGAAACAATAGAGGTATAGCGCTCTGATAGCTACTTGAGAGATAAGGGGTTTTGGGAAATTCTGCTTTTGCCTTTAGTCTGAGTCATAAAAGATCTATCACTAATTGCAGGTGCAGAGATGTAAAATTATAATCCCAAGCATTAATTCACAACAATCTAACTTATAATACAGTCTTGTTAATCTTAAGAGGTATTTATTAATCAATCTAAATTTTAACTTATTAATATTAATACAAATAATAATAATTATTATTATTATTATTATTATTATTATAATTATTACAAAAAAATATCAACATTAAATTTAAATATTGACTTGTAGTTTTAATATGGGTGAATTGATAAATAAAATAAATAAATAAATAATTGTTTTTATTTTTTAAAAATTAATTAAGTTTTTAAATCAAACTATGCCTTTTAATTTCTAGTTTTAATTGAATTCAAGCGTGAAAAGCTACAATTCTGTAGAATTTTACTCAAATAAAGTATCGTTATTGTTCGGTCTCATAAAATGGAAGTTCATAAATTGAATGAGATCTTCGTGATTATTAAAGTTAGTATGAAATCGGTATGGCAATTTAATTATTTTGAAAGAATGTTACTGAAGGAGGTCTAAAATTGTTGTGAACAGTTGGCGCTTGATCTAAAAAGAACCATAGATCTTAATGCTCTCCTTCTCTAGATCTGTTAAGGCCAATAGCAAAATTTCGATCACCAAGCTCATTCTTTAATTCATTTACAGCAACATGAAAGTGTTCCAAATCTTTTTCTTTTATTTTTCTTTCTAAATGGCAAAAGTTAACTTGCCCATCAACAAGTACAGGTATATTCTTTTTAAGAACGTATGAAGGCTCTATCGTGTCGTAGTCTAGACCAGTTATTTTAGCATGCTTAAGCATTTTGGATTCGGCATCCCATTTCTTTTTAATTTTCTCAAAATTTAGAACCAACAGAGTCTAATTAAAATCAATATTCGGTCTGAACTGCCTAACTCGAGATGTTCCAATATAGCATTCAACAACATTCAAAAAGGTCTAAGTAGGAGTCAGTAATTTAGTAGAATTAATAAAAGTAGTAGAATCCAAGTCTTCATCTTCATCATTGAGATTAAGGTTGCTCATAAGTCTTTCCACCATATCGAGTTAAATAAAATAAAATAAAAAATTAAAGTTAATTTAAAGTTTTTAATTTAAAAGATAATTAAAATTAAAAGTGAAGCCTATTTATATCAATATCAATATAAATATTAATGGGTTAGATTTCAAAATTATTAAATAATTAAAGCTGAAGATAATATTAAAAATAAATATTGACTCATGATTCCAAAAATTTTAAATTGTTATAAATAAATTATATATTTAATAAATTATAAATGAAATAAATGTCTACAAAGTCGAAACTTAAAATCAATAAATAAGGACTCATATAGTAGAGTTTTTTATACGGAGAATATTATGCACAATTGGATTTCGGCCGAAAATATTATTGAGTCAGTCTAAATGAAAATTTAAATAAGAGCAAGATTTACTATATCAAACATTTCTTTCTTTGAGGCGGGATGGGATGACTTCTATAAATCAGTTAAACTCGTTAGCATCTGAGTCTATTTAAAGCAAAGATTAAAAACAATAGACGTATAGCGCTTTGATAGCTACTTGAGAGATAAGGGGTTTTGGGAAGTTCTGATTTTGCCTTTGGTCTGAGTCATAAAAGATCTATCACTAATTGCAGGTGCAGAGATGTAAAATTATAATCCCAAGCATCAATTCACAACAATCTAACTTATAATGCAGTCTTGTTAATCTTGAGAGGTATTTATTAATCAATCAATCTATTTATTACCATTATTAATATTAATAGAAATAATAATATAATTATTATTATAATTATTATTATTATTATTATAATTATTACAAAAAAATATCAACATAAAATATAAATAAATTGACTTGTAGTTTTAATATGGGTGAATTGATAAATAAAATAAATAAATAAATAAATAAATAATTGTTTTTAATTTTTAAAAATTAAATTAAGTTTTTAAATCAAACTATGCCTTTTAATTTCTAGTTTTAATTGAATTCAAGCGTGAAAAGCTACAATTCTGTAGAATTGCACTCAAATGGAGTATCTCATAAAATGGAAGTTCATAAATTGAATGAGATCTTCGTGATTATTAAAGTTAGTATGATATCTTGGTACCGCCATTTAATTATTTTGAAAGAATGTTACTGAAGGAGGTCTAAAATTGTTGTGAACAGTTGGCGCTTGATCTAAAAAGAACCATAGATCTTAATGCTCTCCTTCTCTAGATCTGTTAAGGCCAATAGCAAAATTTCGATCACCAAGCTCATTCTTTAATTCATTTACAGCAACATGAAAGTGTTCCAAATCTTTTTCTTTTATTTTTCTTTCTAAATGGCAAAAGTTAACTTGCCCATCAACAAGTACAGGTATATTCTTTTTAAGAACGTATGAAGGCTCTATCGTGTCGTAGTCTAGACCAGTTATTTTAGCATGCTTAAGCATTTTGGATTCGGCATCCCATTTCTTTTTAATTTTCTCAAAATTTAGAACCAACAGAGTCTAATTAAAATCTATATTCGGTCTGAACTGCCTAACTTCGAAGTATGTTCCAATATAGCATTCAACAACATTCCAAAAGGTCTAAGTAGGAGTCAGTAATGTAGTAGAATTAATAAAAGTAGTAGAATCCAAGTCTTCATCTTCATCATTGAGATTTAGGTTGCTCATAAGTCTTTCCACCATATCGAGTTAAATAAAATAAAATAAAAAAATAAAGTTAATTTAAAGTTTTTAATTTAAAAGATAATTAAAATTAAAAGTGAAGCCTATTTATATCAATATCAATATAAATATTAATGGGTTAGATTTCAAAATTATTAAATAATTAAAGCTGAAGATAATATTAAAAATAAATATTGACTCATGATTCCAAAAATTTTAAATTGTTATAAATAAATTATATATTTAATAAATTATAAATGAAATAAATGTCTACAAAGTCGAAACTTAAAATCAATAAATAAGGACTCATATAGTAGAGTTTTATACGGAGAATATTATGCACAATTGGATTTCGGCCGAAAATATTATTGAGTCAGTCTAAATGAAAATTTAAATAAGAGCAAGATTTACTATATCAAACATTTCTTTCTTTGAGGCGGGATGGGATGACTTCTATAAATCAGTTAAACTCGTTAGCATCTGAGTCTATTTAAAGCAAAGATTAAAAACAATAGACGTATAGCGCTTTGATAGCTACTTGAGAGATAAGGGGTTTTGGGAAGTTCTGATTTTGCCTTTGGTCTGAGTCATAAAAGATCTATCACTAATTGCAGGTGCAGAGATGTAAAATTATAATCCCAAGCATTAATTCACAACAATCTAACTTATAATGCAGTCTTGTTAATCTTAAGAGGTATTTATTAATCAATCAATCAATTTATTACCATTATTAATATTAATAGAAATAATAATATAATTATTATTATAATTATTATTATTATTATTATTAATATTACAAAAAAATATCAACATTAAATTTTAATATTGACTTGTAGTTTTAAAATGGGTGAATTGATAGATAAAATAAATAAATAAATAAAATAAATAAATAATTGTTTTAATTTTTAAAAATTAATTTAGTTTTTAAATCAAACTATGCCTTTTAATTTCTAGTTTTAATTGAATTCAAGCGTTAGAAGCTATAACTCTGTAGAATTGTTCTTAAATGGAGTATCGTTATTGTTCGGTCTCATTAAATGGAAGTTCATAAATTGAATGAGCTATTAGTGATTTTTAAAGTTAATATGATATCTTTGTACCGCCATTTAATTATTTTGAAAGAATCTTACTGAAGGAGGTCTAAAATTGTTTGAACTGTTGGCGCTTGATCTAAAAAGAACCGTATATCTTAATGCTCTCCTTCTCAAGATCTGATAAGACCAATAGCAAAATTTCGATCACCAAGCTCATTCTTTATTCATTTACAGCAACATGAAAGTGTCTAAAATCTTTTTCTGTTATTTTTCTTTCTAAATGGCAAAAGTTAACTTGCCCATCAACAAGTACATGTATATTCTTTTTAAGAACGTATGAAGGCTCTATCGTGTCGTAGTCTAGACCAGTTATTTTAGCATGCTTAAGCTTTTTGGATTCGGCATCCCATTTCTTTTTAATTTTCTCAAAATTTAGAACCAACAGAGTCTAATTAAAATCAATATTCGGTCTGAACTGCCTAACTCGAGATGTTCCAATATAGCATTCAACAACATTCAAAAAGGTCTAAGTAGGAGTCAGTAATTTAGTAGAATTAATAAAAGTAGTAGAATCCAAGTCTTCATCTTCATCATTGAGATTAAGGTTGCTCATAAGTCTTTCCACCATATCGAGTTAAATAAAATAAAATAAAAAATTAAAGTTAATTTAAAGTTTTTAATTTAAAAGATAATTAAAATTAAAAGTGAAGCCTATTTATATCAATATCAATATAAATATTAATGGGTTAGCTTTCAATTATTAAATAATTAAAGCTGAAGATAATATTAAAAATAAATATTGACTCATGATTCCAAAAATTTTAAATTGTTATAAATAAATTATATATTTAATAAATTATAAATGAAATAAATGTCTACAAAGTCGAAACTTAAAATAAATAAATAAGGACTCATATAATAGAGTTTTATACGGAGAATATGTTGCACAAATGGATTTCGGCCGAAAATATCATTGAGACAGTCTAAATGAAAATTTAAATAAGAGCAAGATTTGCTGTAACAAACATTACTTTCATTGAGGCGGGATGGGATGACTTCTTTAAATCAGCTAATCTCGTTAGCATCTGAGTCTATTTATAGCAAAGATTAGAAACAATAGACGTATAGCGCTTTGATAGCTACTGAGGGTAGGGGTTGTGGGGAAGTTCTGGCTTATTTTTTTTTTTGTTGTTTGATTTTGGTTTGTTTGCCTTTGGTCTGAGGCATGAGAAAGATCTATCACTAATTGCAGGCGCGAGGTGCAGGAGATGTAAAGATTGATAATCAAGGAGACATATTTACACACAGAGTGTCTAACTTATTAATGCAGTCTTGTTAATCTTGAGCAGGTTATTTATTATCAAATCAATCTATTTATTACGCATTATACTATTATTACAGGATCAATAATATAGTTTTATTTTTTATTCATTTGGAGGTATAGGATTATTCAAAGAATATTCAACATTGTTAGAGTGTTTAAATATTGACTTGTAGTTTTAATATGGGTGAATTGATAAATAAAATAAATAAATAAATAATTGTTTTTATTTTTTAAAAATTAATTAAGTTTTTAAATCAAACTATGCCTTTTAATTTCTAGTTTTAATTGAATTCAAGCGTGAAAAGCTACAATTCTGTAGAATTTTACTCAAATAAAGTATCGTTATTGTTCGGTCTCATAAAATGGAAGTTCATAAATTGAATGAGATCTTCGTGATTATTAAAGTTAGTATGATAGTCCTGATTGGTACCGGCGCATTTTATATTTGTAGAATGTTACTGAAGGAGGTCTAAAATTGTTGTGAACAGTTGGCGCTTGATCTAAAAAGAACCATAGATCTTAATGCTCTCCTTCTCTAGATCTGTTAAGGCCAATAGCAAAATTTCGATCACCAAGCTCATTCTTTAATTCATTTACAGCAACATGAAAGTGTTCCAAATCTTTTTCTTTTATTTTTCTTTCTAAATGGCAAAAGTTAACTTGCCCATCAACAAGTACAGGTATATTCTTTTTAAGAACGTATGAAGGCTCTATCGTGTCGTAGTCTAGACCAGTTATTTTAGCATGCTTAAGCTTTTTGGATTCGGAATCCCATTTCTTTTTAATTTTCTCAAAATTTAGAACCAACAAAGTTTAATTAAATTATATATTCGGTCTGAACTGCCTAACTCGGGATGTTCCAATATAGCATTCAACAACATGCCAAAAGGTCTAAGTAGGAGTCAGTAATGAAGTAGAATTAATAAAAGTAGTAGAATCCAAGTCTTCATCCTCTTCATTCAGGTTGAGGTTGCTCATTAATCTTTCCACCATGATGTGAAAATAAAATAAAAAAATAAAGTTAATTTAAAGTTTTTAATTTAAAATATAATTAAAATTAAAATTGAAGCCTATTTATATTAATATCTTTTATAAATATAAATGGGTGAGCATTCAAAATTATTAAATAATAAAAGCTAAACATAAAATTAAAAATAAAAATTTACTTATGATTCCAATAATTTTAAATTATTATAAATAAATTATATATTAAATAAATTATATGAAATAAATGTCAACAAAGTCGAAACTTAAAATCAATAAATAAGGACTCATATAGTAGAGTTTTATACGGAGAATATTATGCACAAATGGATTTCGGCCGAAAATATCATTGAGACAGTCTAATTGAAAATTTAAATAAGAGCGAGATTTGCTGTAACAAACATTTCTTTCATTGAGGCGGGATGGGATGACTTCTTTAAATCAGCTAATCTCGTTAGCATCTGAGTCTATTTAAAGTAAAGATTAGAAACAATAGAGGTATAGCGCTCTGATAGCTACTTGAGAGATAAGGGGTTTTGGGAAATTCTGCTTTTGCCTTTAGTCTGAGTCATAAAAGATCTATCACTAATTGCAGGTGCAGAGATGTAAAATTATAATCCCAAGCATTAATTCACAACAATCTAACTTATAATGCAGTCTTGTTAATCTTAAGAGGTATTTATTAATCAATCAATCAATTTATTACCATTATTAATATTAATAGAAATAATAATATAATTATTATTATAATTATTATTATTATTATTATAATTATTACAAAAAAATATCAACATTAAATTTAAATATTGACTTGTAGTTTTAATATGGGTGAATTGATAAATAAAATAAATAAATAAATAATTGTTTTTATTTTTTAAAAATTAATTAAGTTTTTAAATCAAACTATGCCTTTTAATTTCTAGTTTTAATTGAATTCAAGCGTTAGAAGCTATAACTCTGTAGAATTGTTCTTAAATGGAGTATCGTTATTGTTCGGTCTCATTAAATGGAAGTTCATAAATTGAATGAGCTATTAGTGATTTTTAAAGTTAATATGATATCTTTGTACCGCCATTTAATTATTTTGAAAGAATCTTACTGAAGGAGGTCTAAAATTGTTTGAACTGTTGGCGCTTGATCTAAAAAGAACCGTATATCTTAATGCTCTCCTTCTCAAGATCTGATAAGACCAATAGCAAAATTTCGATCACCAAGCTCATTCTTTAATTCATTTACAGCAACATGAAAGTGTTCCAAATCTTTTTCTTTTATTTTTCTTTCTAAATGGCAAAAGTTAACTTGCCCATCAACAAGTACAGGTATATTCTTTTTAAGAACGTATGAAGGCTCTATCGTGTCGTAGTCTAGACCAGTTATTTTAGCATGCTTAAGCATTTTGGATTCGGCATCCCATTTCTTTTTAATTTTCTCAAAATTTAGAACCAACAGAGTCTAATTAAAATCAATATTCGGTCTGAACTGCCTAACTCGAGATGTTCCAATATAGCATTCAACAACATTCAAAAAGGTCTAAGTAGGAGTCAGTAATTTAGTAGAATTAATAAAAGTAGTAGAATCCAAGTCTTCATCTTCATCATTGAGATTAAGGTTGCTCATAAGTCTTTCCACCATATCGAGTTAAATAAAATAAAATAAAAAATTAAAGTTAATTTAAAGTTTTTAATTTAAAAGATAATTAAAATTAAAAGTGAAGCCTATTTATATCAATATCAATATAAATATTAATGGGTTAGATTTCAAAATTATTAAATAATTAAAGCTGAAGATAATATTAAAAATAAATATTGACTCATGATTCCAAAAATTTTAAATTATTATTAATAAATTATATATTTAATAAATTATAAATGAAATAAATGTCAACAAAGTCGAAACTTAAAATCAATAAATAAGGACTCATATAGTAGAGTTTTATACGGAGAATATTATGCACAAATGGATTTCGGCCGAAAATATCATTGAGACAGTCTAATTGAAAATTTAAATAAGAGCGAGATTTGCTGTAACAAACATTTCTTTCATTGAGGCGGGATGGGATGACTTCTTTAAATCAGCTAATCTCGTTAGCATCTGAGTCTATTTAAAGTAAAGATTAGAAACAATAGAGGTATAGCGCTCTGATAGCTACTTGAGAGATAAGGGGTTTTGGGAAATTCTGCTTTTGCCTTTAGTCTGAGTCATAAAAGATCTATCACTAATTGCAGGTGCAGAGATGTAAAATTATAATCCCAAGCATTAATTCACAACAATCTAACTTATAATGCAGTCTTGTTAATCTTAAGAGGTATTTATTAATCAATCAATCAATTTATTACCATTATTAATATTAATAGAAATAATAATATAATTATTATTATAATTATTATTATTATTATTATAATTATTACAAAAAAATATCAACATTAAATTTAAATATTGACTTGTAGTTTTAATATGGGTGAATTGATAAATAAAATAAATAAATAAATAATTGTTTTTATTTTTTAAAAATTAATTAAGTTTTTAAATCAAACTATGCCTTTTAATTTCTAGTTTTAATTGAATTCAAGCGTGAAAAGCTACAATTCTGTAGAATTTTACTCAAATAAAGTATCGTTATTGTTCGGTCTCATAAAATGGAAGTTCATAAATTGAATGAGATCTTCGTGATTATTAAAGTTAGTATGATATCTTGGTACCGCCATTAAATTATTTTGAAAGAATGTTACTGAAGGAGGTCTAAAATTGTTGTGAACAGTTGGCGCTTGATCTAAAAAGAACCATAGATCTTAATGCTCTCCTTCTCTAGATCTGTTAAGGCCAATAGCAAAATTTCGATCACCAAGCTCATTCTTTAATTCATTTACAGCAACATGAAAGTGTTCCAAATCTTTTTCTTTTATTTTTCTTTCTAAATGGCAAAAGTTAACTTGCCCATCAACAAGTACAGGTATATTCTTTTTAAGAACGTATGAAGGTCTATCGTGTCGTAGTCTAGACCAGTTATTTTAGCATGCTTAAGCTTTTTGGATTCGGCATCCCATTTCTTTTTAATTTTCTCAAAATTTAGAACCAACAGAGTCTAATTAAAATCAATATTCGGTCTGAACTGCCTAACTCGAGATGTTCCAATATAGCATTCAACAACATTCAAAAAGGTCTAAGTAGGAGTCAGTAATTTAGTAGAATTAATAAAAGTAGTAGAATCCAAGTCTTCATCTTCATCATTGAGATTAAGGTTGCTCATAAGTCTTTCCACCATATCGAGTTAAATAAAATAAAATAAAAAATTAAAGTTAATTTAAAGTTTTTAATTTAAAAGATAATTAAAATTAAAAGTGAAGCCTATTTATATCAATATCAATATAAATTATTAATGGGTTAGATTTCAAAATTATTAAATAATTAAAGCTGAAGATAATATTAAAAATAAATATTGACTCATGATTCCAAAAATTTTAAATTGTTATAAATAAATTATATATTTAATAAATTATAAATGAAATAAATGTCTACAAAGTCGAAACTTAAAATCAATAAATAAGGACTCATATAGTAGAGTTTTATACGGAGAATATTATGCACAAATGGATTTCGGCCGAAAATATCATTGAAACAGTCTAAATGAAAATTTAAATAAGAGCAAGATTTGCTGTAACAAACATTTCTTTCATTGAGGCGGGATGGGATGACTTCTTTAATTCAGCTAATCTCGTTTGCATCTGAGTCTATTTAAAGCAAAGATTAAAAACAATAGACGTATAGCGCTTTGATAGCTACTTGAGAGATAAGGGGTTTTGGGAAGTTCTGCTTTTGCCTTTGGTCTGAGTCATAAAAGATCTATCACTAATTGCAGGTGCAGAGATGTAAAATTATAATCCCAAGCATTAATTCACAACAATCTAACTTATAATGCAGTCTTGTTAATCTTAAGAGGTATTTATTAATCAATCAATCAATTTATTACCATTATTAATATTAATAGAAATAATAATATAATTATTATTATAATTATTATTATTATTATTATAATTATTACAAAAAAATATCAACATTAAATTTAAATATTGACTTGTAGTTTTAATATGGGTGAATTGATAAATAAAATAAATAAATAAATAATTGTTTTTATTTTTTAAAAATTAATTAAGTTTTTAAATCAAACTATGCCTTTTAATTTCTAGTTTTAATTGAATTCAAGCGTGAAAAGCTACAATTCTGTAGAATTTTACTCAAATAAAGTATCGTTATTGTTCGGTCTCATAAAATGGAAGTTCATAAATTGAATGAGATCTTCGTGATTATTAAAGTTAGTATGATATCTTGGTAGTCGCGCCGCCATGGTAATTATTTTGGAAGAATGTTACTGAAGGAGGTCTAAAATTGTTGTGAACAGTTGGCGCTTGATCTAAAAAGAACCATAGATCTTAATGCTCTCCTTCTCTAGATCTGTTAAGGCCAATAGCAAAATTTCGATCACCAAGCTCATTCTTTAATTCATTTACAGCAACATGAAAGTGTTCCAAATCTTTTTCTTTTATTTTTCTTTCTAAATGGCAAAAGTTAACTTGCCCATCAACAAGTACAGGTATATTCTTTTTAAGAACGTATGAAGGCTCTATCGTGTCGTAGTCTAGACCAGTTATTTTAGCATGCTTAAGCTTTTTGGATTCGGCATCCCATTTCTTTTTAATTTTCTCAAAATTTAGAACCAACAGAGTCTAATTAAAATCAATATTCGGTCTGAACTGCCTAACTCGAGATGTTCCAATATAGCATTCAACAACATTCAAAAAGGTCTAAGTAGGAGTCAGTAATTTAGTAGAATTAATAAAAGTAGTAGAATCCAAGTCTTCATCTTCATCATTGAGATTAAGGTTGCTCATAAGTCTTTCCACCATATCGAGTTAAATAAAATAAAATAAAAAATTAAAGTTAATTTAAAGTTTTTAATTTAAAAGATAATTAAAATTAAAAGTGAAGCCTATTTATATCAATATCAATATAAATATTAATGGGTTAGCTTTCAAAATTATTAAATAATTAAAGCTGAAGATAATATTAAAAATAAATATTGACTCATGATTCCAAAAATTTTAAATTGTTATAAATAAATTATATATTTAATAAATTATAAATGAAATAAATGTCTACAAAGTCGAAACTTAAAATCAATAAATAAGGACTCATATAGTAGAGTTTTATAACGGAGAATATTATGCACATATGGATTTCGGCCGAAAATATTATTGAGACAGTCTAAATGAAAATTTAAATAAGAGCAAGATTTGCTATATCAAACATTTCTTTCATTGAGGCGGGATGGGATGACTTCTATAAATCAGTTAAACTCGTTAGCATCTGAGTCTATTTAAAGCAAAGATTAAAAACAATAGACGTATAGCGCTTTGATAGCTACTTGAGAGATAAGGGGTTTTGGGAAGTTCTGATTTTGCCTTTGGTCTGAGTCATAAAAGATCTATCACTAATTGCAGGTGCAGAGATGTAAAATTATAATCCCAAGCATTAATTCACAACAATCTAACTTATAATGCAGTCTTGTTAATCTTAAGAGGTATTTATTAATCAATCAATCAATTTATTACCATTATTAATATTAATAGAAATAATAATATAATTATTATTATAATTATTATTATTATTATTATAATTATTACAAAAAAATATCAACATAAAATATAAATATTGACTTGTAGTTTTAATATGGGTAAATTGATAGAAAATATATATTAATAAAAAAATAATAATTATAATTTATATTGCTGGAATGGAATTGAATTGGAAAAATAAATAAATAATAATTGTAATTTATATTGCTGGAATGGAATTGAATTGGAAAAATAAATAAATAATAATTATAATTTATATTGCTGGAATGGAATTGAATTTAAAAAATAAATCTATAAATAATAATTATAATTTATATTGCTGGAATGGAATTGAATTGGAAAAATAAATAAATAATAATTATAATTTATATTGCTGAAATGGAATTGAATTGGAAAAATAAATAAATAATAATTATAATTTATATTGCTGGAATGGAATTGAAATTGAAAAATAAATAAATATTAATTATAATTTATATTGCTGAAATGGAATTGAATTGGAAAAATAAATAAATAATAATTATAATTTATATTGCTGGAATGGAATTGAATTGGGAAAATAAATAAATAATAATTATAATTTATATTGCTGGAATGGAATTGAATTGGAAAAATAAATAAATAATAATAATTATATTTTATATTGCTGGAATGGAATTGAATTGGAAAAATAAATAAATAATAATTATAATTTATATTGCTGGAATGGAATTGAATTGGAAAAATAAATAAATAATAATTATAATTATATTGCTGGAATGGAATTGAATTGGAAAAATAAATAAATAATAATTATAATTTATATTGCTGGAATGGAATTGTATTGGAAAAATAAATAAATATATATTATAATTTATATTGCTGGAATGGAATTGAATTGGAAAAATAAATAAATAATAATTATAATTTATATTGCTGGAATGGAATTGAATTGGAAAAATAAATATATAATAATTATAATTTATATTGCTGGAATGGAATTGAATTGGAAAAATAAATAAATATTAATATTATAATTTATATTGTTGGAATTGAATTGAATTGAAAAAAATAAATAAATAATAATTATAATGTATATTGCTGGAATGGAATTGAATTGGAAAAATAAATAAATAATAATTATAATTTATATTGCTGGAAAGGAATTGAATTGAAAAAAATAAATAAATAAAAATTATAATATATATTGCTGGAATTGAACTGAATTGGAAAAATAAATTAATTATTAATATTATAATTTATATTACTGGAATGGAATTGAATTGGAAAAATAAATAAATAATAATTATTATTTATATTGCTGGAATGGAATTGAATTGAAAAAATAAATAAATAATAATTATAATTTATATTGCTGGAATGGAATTGAATTGGGAAAATAAATAAATAATAATTATAATTTATATTGCTGGAATGGAATTGAATTGGAAAAATAAATAAATAATAATAATTATATTTTATATTGCTGGAATGGAATATTGAACTTGGAAAAATAAATAAATTGAATAATTATAATATTATATTTGCTGGACATGGAATTGAATTGGGAAAATAAATAAATAATAATTATAATTTATATTGCTGGAATGGAATTGAATTGGAAAAATAAATAAATAATAATAATTATATTTTATATTGCTGGAATGGAATTGAATTGGAAAAATAAATAAATAATAATTATAATTTATATTGCTGGA
>ARYC01013179.1:0-10287 GCA_000711775.1 Oxytricha trifallax
AAAAATAGAGTAATTGAAGAGAATTGCTGAGACCACTATGTATAAAAAGGATTTCATCAAATTATACAAGATTTAATGATAAAAATATAGTAATTGAAGAGAATTGCTGAGACCACCATAGATGAAATGGATTTCATCAAATTATAAATGATTTAAATGATAAAAAAATAGTGAAGTAATTGAAGAGAATTGCTGAGACCACTATGTATAAAAAGGATTTCATCAAATTATACAAGATTTAATGATAAAAATATAGTAATTGAAGAGAATTGCTGAGACCACCATAGATAAAAAGGATTTCATCAAATTATAAAAGATTTAATGATAAAAATAGAGTAATTGAAGAGAATTGCTGAGACCACCATAGATGAAATGGATTTCATCAAATTATAAATGATTTAATGATAAAAATAGAGTAATTGAGGAGAATTGCTGAGACAACTATATATAAAAATGGAAATTGTTAAATAAGACAATATTTAGTATTGAAAATACAATATTATTGTGTCATTTGTTCATTCTTCGCCTCACTCATAGGCTCCTATATTTTATTTATAATAATAATAATCTCGTTTTGAGAAGTCAATAATATTGTTAAGAAATGTGACATTTTTATCATAAGAATATTTTCGACCCTTGAACTTGTTCATGCCACAAGTCTCTTACTTGTTATTTTATGGATATTAATAACTAGGGAACTTTGTTTTGAAATGAGGGCTTCAAAAGCCGGGTACTTGAAATCTCTACAAAAAAAACACTCGCGGAGAATGGACCAGATTGACTCTAAATTGCTTGCTTATATAATTAGTTTCTTATCATTGGCGTTGACATGTATGTTCCACAAGTAAATATCTAGTGAAGTATTAATTATGCAAATCAGATTCTTCGAGTTTCAAATAGCCACAAATTTTTCTAGAGTTACTATATAATCTGACATCATACTTGACCCCACTCATAGGCTCCTCTATTATATTATTACTAAATATTATTATGATTTATGATGGCATTATTTTTGTTAAGAAAAACTACATTTTTTATCATAAGAATATTTTTGACCTTCGAACTACTCTATGCCATTACTCACTTTGTGGTTATTTTTTAGATGTGAGAATTTATAGATCTACGTTTTGAAGGATTGGCTTTAATAGCCGTGTACAAAAAGCCTCTTTTTTAAAAAAAAATTATTTGTTGAGATCATGATAGTTTATCCCATTTTTTAGAATATTTATTAAACCAGTTGTTGAAAATGACAAACACTCTAGAATCTTTTTAATGAAAATATATGAAATATTCTTTAAAATTATTAATATTTATATGAATTTTGATTTATAGATTCTCTTTTAATTAATATTTTTTAATATTCCATTTATATTATTATACATTTTTAACTTATTATTGGTTTATCAGTAAATTTTATTATAAATGTCTTATTATATTTATATTGTTAACTCTATATTACAGTTTTTAAAATTTTTCTTTTAAATAATTTTTACAACGTACTGTTGATCAAATATAAAAACTTAAAATTCCTAAAAATATAATGTTTTTTTAAATAATATTTAGTGATATAATTTTGCTGACAATTTTATAGGTATTATATGCACTTTATATTCTATCTGTGTAATGCAATCACAATACACAAAATCGATGATTATTTACTTTATTGTTATTTATTCTCTGATTTAAATGTTTAATGTATAATTGAAATGATCAAAGGACTATCAAAAACAAATCAGTATTAACAAATTAATTGTTATTTATAAATATAAATAAGTGTAAAGATTGCTTATAGTTAATCTATAATAATCGGAGTTTTATTCAATAACGCTAACAACACAATATGTTACTCAATTAATATAAATTCTCATTCAAAAATTACAACTAATAATATAAATATAAAATAATTCAAATTTTTAAAATTGAAATAGATTAAGTTTATTGATTGGAGTTTGCAGCATTGACAGAAACACTCATAATTTTGATTGCTATAAAAGGTAAACATAAATATTAATGAATGCTACATTCAAATTGATGAGACATTAGATTTGAAATATTTATAACTCCAATCAGTTACTTGAAGTGAAACATATCATATATGATTAATATAACTTATATTTTAATTTATATTTATAATTTTGGTTATGTTTCATATCAGTTTATAATATATTTATAAATTAACTGTAGTATTCGATAAACTAGTTGAGAACACTCAATTGATTGAAGTAGTTGTTATTAAAAATAAAGATAAATGAGTAGTTTTTTTATTATTCCTAATAAATGTATAATTTATTCTTATAAAAAAAAATCAATGATTTAGTATGTTTTTAAGAATAATTATTAATAGTAATAAATAACTACATAAGATAAATATGTTTACATAGGAAAAATGAATAATATGAATACATATAACGGGCTACTAGACAACTAAATTAGTAAAAAAATGGCTATTTGTATTTATTGGCAGGCATTTAATTGATATACTGTAAAGCAACAGTGGTTATGTAATTTAAGGTAAACACTAAAAATCAATATTATATTAGAAAGGGAAAGAACTGATGAAGATGAAGAGGAAAGATGCAAATTTGATGCTTAATAACTTTAAACCTTTAAAAAATGTTATTCATAAATCTATTTATAAAATTTAATAACACTCTTAATTTAATTAATATAAATGAAGCATTATCTCTATGAAATTATCATACCCAGACCTTTTATTAAGATCTATAGCTAGTTAAGTATTTATCAAATAATGGTCATAGTCAACTCCAAAATTATTATAGTTTAGCATCAACTGATAAAATGAACTTATTTAATGCCTCTTAATCAAATGAGATAGGAAAAAAAACAATAAAAATAAAAATTATATACATTTTCATATTGAACTTTTGTTTTATTTATTTATTTATTAATAAATATTATCAATGATTGATATTCAATATACCTGAAAGACATCGATTAATAAAGGACCTATTTAATCTTACTGAATATAGTAATGGATAAGCACAAAATAACCATTCAGACAGAATATCCTGCATTTAAGGAAACGGTTCATCCCAAGAGCATAAATAAAGCCTGTCAAATCTATGGAAACAGTAACATTTAAGTAAGATGATATTAATATTACTATATATAAAAATAATTGTATTTAATTTATAGTGATTAAATTTGTTTTTCAACTTAATTAAATGAATATAATATATTCATTTGATGTTAATCTAAACAAGATAGAACATTAAATCTCTTCTAAGAATAAAACAACATTAAAAACTGACAAATTCTATAAATCAATAAATACTGGAGTATTTCATATTAAATAACTGATAATTTATCTAACCATTAATTGAACCTTAACAATAGATAGACTTAAGAGTTTAAAGGACTATAACTGAGCTAATAATAGGAAAAGCTTGTGATACTCTTTATTTTTTAACTAAAGAATTTTGGCAACTAACTAGTGATTTATATTTATTATTACATGAATATTAATCTATATTTAGAACTATCAATAATTTAAGTTATTATATATTGATAAGTAAGTTTTATTTAGTGATTCTCATACCTTACTGCATTACTTTATGATGAAAATTATCCCAAATTAAATTACTTAATCGCTTTACCAGATAATTAATCATCTTTATTGAAAGTATTCCACATAAGAACAGGCATAGTGAGGCTTAAATTAGGAAATTTATTGTATTAAATTTAATAGCAGTTAAACTGATAACCAAGCAATTCGATCAATCTTAATATTCAAACAAGCTTTAAAGTAACTGTAAGTTTTAAATAAATTGAGATACTGCCATCTACAATAATAATTTAATGGGATTTTATTCTACAATTATTGAAGAGTGTTGCAAACTTTAAGAAAACAAACTGCATGATATATTTAGTATTTAAATAAATAAGTTACATTAATTAAATAAAATAATAATATAAAACAATAGTTATTACTAAGTAACTTTATAATTGCTAAATATACATATATTAAGAGTTGTTTTTAGAGTATTTTTCCTCTTTGTTTTAATTTTAATTTCCAGTACTCTAAATGATTACTTCATGAAAAGTCATTATTCAATCTTATAAAACTAAATTGTTATTTTTCATTAATTTTAAATTAAATAAGATTAAATTGAATATAAACTAAAATTGTTTTTTATTTGTTTAAAATATCTTATAAAAAGCTATCTTTGCTAGTTTAAGACTTCTAATTTAAACTTTTGTATGCTTATTAATTGGTAAAATAGAAAGTAAAGATTTTATATCTTTTATCGCTTTGGATGAAGCCTTTGCTTTTCTAACTCTTTTATTCCTAAATTTAATGATAGCTGACTTTATTTTGCATAAATGTTTATTCATAACTCTGATTAATCATTGTATCCTTTACTTATAAATAAAGATGAATGTAAATTTCTTGAATTTAATATGTTTAGTTATAAAATGGCTCTCTTTGTTATGGCAAGAACTTGTAGGTTTGAAAGCCATAGTATTACCTGATCTTTTTTATGCTCAAATAGCATTATAAACTCCTGTGTTCTTTATCTATGAAAAAATCAATGAAATTATTATTATTTAAATGTTATAGTTAAATTGTGTTCCTGATTAATTTTATCTAATATGGGTTTTTAAAAAGCAGTATACTTTTTGGTCATTAAATTTGGATTTATTAATTTATGATCAATTATCCTAGATATATTGCATTAAACTTTAACTGTACCACTCTCCTTCTCTTTATATTTGCTAAAATCTTTCAGATCAGAAGTATGTAATTTTTTGTGGTGTAATTATATTTTTTGATACTTCATTCGTTTAATGTAAAGCATCCAGGAATGATTGTTCATAAATTTTGTTATATGCTCTAGCTTCTTCGATTTGATTTAAAAATGCATTCAGTATTATTGTATCGCTAATACATGATAGTGAGGTGAATCTGTAGTAGTTCTTCAATGTTGACTGGAATTTAATCAGTTCCAAAAATTTAATATGCTCTCTAATGATCGTTGATTGTGTGGTCTCTTATTTCCTTGCTATTTATTTAATGGGTTTGTTTTTGTTATGTTATAACTTTAGAAGAATCTTAGATAAGCAAGGATTTGTGATGGAATCTTGGAACTTAATAGTGAGACTTTTATTAATTTTCTTTTTAGACAAGACAACTAGAAAAATATGGATAATAGTTCTAATATCAATTAGCTGACTGCTATCTTTACCTCATTTTCATGATCATGATAAGCAATATAAATATAAAATGAATTCCTCACATTTGGTCCGTCTATAATCTCTGAGGTATTTATTAAAAATTTGAATATTACTCTAATTTAATTTAATTATATATTATATTGAAAAATAAAATAATAGATAATAATTAATGAAGTATGACAATTAATATCTTTACTTTATAATTTGTAATTTTTCAGTCTTGCATTTATAAATATTCAACAATAATTAAGCTTAAAACCATAAGTGTCTCAGAAGGAGTTTTTTATAAAAATCCAGAAGTTACTATTTTCAAAGGGATCTTTCAATTTAATAAATATAATAATTATTTAATTTTAATAATTGTTTTGTTATTATATTATTTATAATTACAATTATCATTTTAAGTAATTGTCTGTGATATGAATATTAATGGCAAAGTAGAAATAGTCATTGTAACATAAGAAATAGCAATTAAGTGATAATTTTGGTTACAATAATAAGAGGAATTGTGGTATTCGTATTTAAATTTTAATTTAAACAAAAGTAGTACGACAATATCTTAATGTATTGTATAATAAAATAAAATCAACACATATTTCAAAAGAAATCTATTGCATAAATTTCATATGATTTTTAATCATTGATAGATTGTATTCTTAAGGATACTTAGAGTTCTCTATTATAATGAATCTTAAAAGTTAAACTTTACTAAATTATTAAACTGGATAATAATATACCATAGACATTAACTGAAAACTAAAATAACATACTTCATGATCTTTTGCATACAGTTGATTATTGCAAAATAATGTCATTGTAAAATGTTTAAAGACCCAAATCAGCAAAGGCTTTCCAACTAGACCTCTTAATAGTCCAATTATAAGAAGCAACTTACAATTCTTATTCTGTTGATTTTTACCATAAATATTTTTAACTAGTATACGTGGTAAACTCTATCGTTTAACTAAATAATGGAAAATGTTAGTGTAAATATGTTTATTTAACTTTTTAAGTATTATTGTAAAAATTCATTATAAATCTTAAATGATCATGAGGTCATCAAGATTGGTGAATATCATGTAAGAATAGCTATATTAATTAATAAAGCATCTAGGAGTATTTCAAATTAGAGATATTAAAAAGCTATAATAGAAATTAATACTAGACTTTTAGCTTGTAAATAGAATAAAACCACGATAAATGTCAATTCTTATTTAAATTATACAATAAAATAGGGATTACAAAGGCTAAGAAATTGAAAATAAATCAATATATAGTAAAATAATTAATATAATCTTTAAATCAAGCAGAGGAAAGCTGTAATAAAGAAGATTGGTAGAGTTTGGTGAGGTATAGTCATGTAATTTGGAAGATATGAATAATTCGAGTTAAGGTTGGTAAGAAAACCTCTATAAAGGGACTCCTTTTTGTAAATATAAAATGCCATTTCTTCAAAGTTAATTATGATGATAAAAAGTGCATAATATATTCCATAGTTATTTTTGTATATAGGAAATTTCTTATTCTCATTTCAAGCTTCTAGTGTCTATTTTAGCTAATTAAAACAACTCATAAAAATTTTTGGAAGGTGGCAAACAATTCTTGCTACATCTGCAACCCTAATTGGATTCTCTTTCCTACAGGGTTGTAAAAATAAGATAATTCATTATTATCATCCTGTTTGCATGAAGCATAGCCAAGGAGTGATCTTTGATGTCACCCAAATTGTTGTTTTCTAATTCTCTAATTACCCCTGTAGTTATATAACATTATCTACTTGATGCCATCGCAAAAAGTTAATATAATTTAAACTGATTTAAAGATAAAGGCAAATCTTATCTTCATATATACACTAAGTATTAGGATAAAAGAATTAATTTATTTTTTGCTCTATTTGAACAATTATAACTAAATTATAAACTACTTTTCATTGTATCTTTATATATAATTATACTAAATTAAATTTATTTTATAATATTATTAGTATTATTATATCTAAATTTCTTATAATATTACTGTAATTTCAACATAACTATATTCAGTATGATAATTATAAATAGAGAACTTTTAACCTATAAATGATTTAAATGAGAATGTCAAATAAAATCAAATTAATTATTTGTAAGATATTTTTTGAAAAATTATAAATTTTTAAATATCTTATCTTTCTCTTCTTAAAATTCATTTATAAAAGGAGTTTTTATTTAAGTTGTTTTTTTGTTATTTTTTTAGCCCAATTCTTACATTTTACAGATCTTTTGAAAACATCTTAATCTTTGTTTGCTATTATCTCGCTTCTTAATCAACAATATCATGTAATATATTTAAAATTAAATGTCTCTTTGAGTCTCTTTTTTCTTCTCATATATCATTTCTTGAACCTAGCTATCTTGTAATTTTTCATTGAGTTATTGTTGTTGTTCACAGCTACCATAGGAATCTCAGTATTATCGGTGTACATCATCTACTACTTTCCCAAAACCTCACATCTACCTTATTCTAAGTACTAAACAATAATGATTTGTATCATAGTCACCTAATTGTTGAACATCTTATTAGACTCCTCTATTTGCTAATAAAAGGTTGTGTGATTTTAAGCATATAATAAGGTCTAGCCATGCTTACCAACTTACATCAAGCGATTGCAATCTTATTGCAGCTCATAATGTGAATCAACCTAACCCTTCCATAAAATACACAAAATTATGTGGATCTCAATTTTTCTTTTGCCTTGGTATTTGAAAATCATATCAAACTTGCCTGAGACTTTAATATGAGCTCTTCATTTGGTGTTGAATGATTCCATTCTAAATAGTTAATTAGAATCATTAAACAATAAAACTCTCATTAAATCTATAAATATCTTTTTTCGAATTCCTAACTAATTTTAATTGAATTCACATTAAAGTATGCTCAATAATTGCTTCATTTAAAAAGAATAAGAAAGACAACAATAATAAATTTAAATTCATGATGAATGAGACTTATTTATATTTTATTAAGTATAAATTCATTTTATAATAAATTATGAAACGACATTAGATTCATCATATTAATCACATATTCTACTTTAATTTAATACAATCAGACTTCCTACAAACATACAAAAATTATTATGCGTTAATATATTAGTCAATTAGATGATATTACTAATAATTAATATATAACTCATTATTTGCTGAAGTTGCCTTACTTATATAGAAAAATATAAAATTAAGCCTCTATATACATTCATTAAGTAGCATGTCATTTTTATGCTCACGGAAACTAAAGTTACATTCAAAAGGATAACAATAAACTGTTATTAGTCTTTAACATCTTAAGCTCTAGTAGAATAGAAATTCTTGCTATCCTTGAAGAGTATAATCAATTATTAAACTTGTTATAGCAGTTTATGAGTATTATAGCTTTCAAGACCATACTTTTAAATCAGTCCGCATTTTCAAATGAATAGGGATTTTATTAGGCTATAATACAAGATTGTAAGACCCTGATTCAAATTTTTAAATAGACTAAATTTCTTTCTCAACAAATTCACTTTTTTATATTAATTAATAAATATTTTATTGAGATGAGTAAATTAACAAGTGATAAGTATATAAAATATATATAATTTATAATTATCTCCATCTCACCACCTATTAATTCGAAGCATGCTCACTCAAGATACTTGCACATTTATCTCAGCACCTATTTATTCAAAGCTAGTCAAAAGCTATGGAAATATGGATTAGAAGATTCTCTACAAGACCTCACATGAAATACAACTAGGTTGACACTCCTTGCCATTGGTTGACTAAGATCAAGTGAAAATAGAGATTTAAGGGATTTGAAACTCTATACATACAAGGTGGTCACCGAGTGTCTTGTGACTGTCAAAACTATTGTTTTTGAATACTCCGTACCTTAAAACCCCCAGAACCAACTAGATAATATTATACTATGGAAATACCTTCTTGACCATGGTCACAGTCTTGGCTACTTTAAAGCCAATATAATTATAGTAATCTGGATTATGACAGATAAAATGATCATTTTATATAGTAAAAGTTTATGCTCACTCAAGATACTTGCATCTTTATCTCAGCACCTATTTATTCAAAGCTAGTCAAAAGCTATGGAAATATGGATTAGAAGATTCTCTACAAGACCTCACATGAAATACATCTAGGTTGACACTCCTTGCCCTTGGTTGACTAAGATCAAGTGAAAATAGGAGATTTAATGGATTTGAAACTCTATACATACAAGGTGGTCACCGAGTGTCTTGTGACTGTCAAACTATTGTTTTTGAATTATCCGTACCTTAAAACCCCCAGATCCAACTAGATAATGTTATACTATGGAAATGTCTTCTTGGCCATGTTCACAGTCTTGGCTACTTTAAAGCTAATATAATTATAGTAATCTGGATTATGACAGATAAAATGATCATTTTATATAGTAAAAGTTTATGCTCACTCAAGATACTTGCATCTTTATCTCAGCACCTATTTATTCAAAGCTAGTCAAAAGCTATGGAAATATGGATTAGAAGATTCTCTACAAGACCTCACATGAAATACATCTAGGTTGACACTCCTTGCCCTTGGTTGACTAAGATCAAGTGAAAATAGGAGATTTAATGGATTTGAAACTCTATACATACAAGGTGGTCACCGAGTGTCTTGTGACTGTCAAAACTATTGTTTTTGAATTATCCGTACCTTAAAACCCCCAGATCCAACTAGATAATGTTATACTATGGAAATGTCTTCTTGGCCATGTTCACAGTCTTGGCTACTTTAAAGCTAATATAATTATAGTAATCTGGATTATGACAGATAAAATGATCATTTTATATAGTAAAAGTTTATGCTCACTCAAGATACTTGCATCTTTATCTCAGCACCTATTTATTCAAAGCTAGTCAAAAGCTATGGAAATATGGATTAGAAGATTCTCTACAAGACCTCACATGAAATACATCTAGGTTGACACTCCTTGCCCTTGGTTGACTAAGATCAAGTGAAAATAGGAGATTTAATGGATTTGAAACTCTATACATACAAGGTGGTCACCGAGTGTCTTGTGACTGTCAAAACTATTGTT
>ARYC01013180.1:0-12599 GCA_000711775.1 Oxytricha trifallax
AAAATTGGTGAGTACTTACCCAAAAAATGTCAAAAAACTACAAAACCCTTCAATTTTGATAAGAAAACCCTACCAATTTGATAAGAAAACCCGATCAAATTTAATAAATTGAAAAAGTTGTAAGAAATTAAATTTACTTCAATATAATACTAAAATCCTTAATAAATTTAGAAAACCTAGAAATCCTTTTTATTAAGTAAGAAAACTCTACTAAAACAAACAATTACTTACTACCTTTGGTTTCTCTCAGGGTTTTGGTGAAAAGGTGTCTCTGGGTTTTCATATATTAGTAAAGACTTCAAATACCTAATATAGCGCTGTTTCTTTGGCATTGCAAGTTTGACCTTGGGTTTTCATGTACTTCGCTTTGGGTTTTCATTCGTTACATTTTGGGTTTTCATACGTGACACAATACGCTCAGTCTTCGCTTCGCTCAGGACTCGCGTCCCAATTAAATTTAAATTGGATCTTCTTTGGCTTACCCCAAGGGGTTTTGGCGTCAGCATTTTTTCAGGTTATCTATTAAAAGAAAAAGTTGTTTTCTATTTATTAGTTGGCTTTCATTGAAATGGTTTTTTTTATATGGATAAGTATTTTAAGTTTTATTGAAAATCATTTTATTAAGAACTTTGAGTTTTTATAATAATTATTGAAAAATTTAGATATTTCGCTGACTGGGGTTTTGATATCTTTATGTTGCGGTTTTGGGGTTTTTTTTTTCCCCATGGATTTTTTTCTCAAAAGTTACTGGAAATGGTATATTCACCCCACTATCGACTATTGAGATTCTTAAAAAGCATGTGGGCAAGTTTTTTATTTTTTCATCTGACTATGATATGATAAGTGTTTGTTATATTCTTAATAGGGGTTTTGGGGACACTCATAGACCACAAAACTTGCGCATTTTTTCCTGGAGAGTATTTTCTTGATCTAACGCTACAGGATACACATTTAATCTATCCTGAGTTCAACTTGACTAGTTAGAGCTACTACAGATTCGTGGTTGAGGAGATATGACAAGAACAAAAGTCAAATTTTCAACAAATTTTTAAAAAAGATGCAAAAACTTTCAAAATAGGTCATTTTACTCGAATTTGAATATTTTAAAAAATTCTTATTAGTTAAATAGTTATAAAAATTTAAAAGTTAAAAAATTTGGAAAAAAGTATGCTTCACTCGACATATATCCTCGAAAAATGGGATCAAAACATAGTGTTAAAGAAAATATTTTCAGAATTCCTGACTACTACTCATGAACATTTAAAGTTATCTATAAATAATCTCATTTTATGTTAAAAATTAAAAGAAACCGTAAATATACAAGAGATTCATAAGAAAGATAAAAATAATTAGTAATTCATAAATAATCCAAGAATTGGTGACTACTTACTCATTAAATTAACCAAAACCCTGAAAACCCGACCATTTTGATAAGAAAACCCTACCAATTTGATAAGAAAACCCGATCAAATTTAATATATTGAAAAAGTTGTAAGAAATTAAATTTACTTCAATATAATACTAAAATCCTTAATAAATTTAGAAAACCTAGAAATCCTTTTTATTAAGTAAGAAAACTATACTAAAACAATTAATTAATTACTACCTTTGGTTTCTCTCTGGGTTTTGGTGAAAAGGTGTCTCTGGGTTTTCATTCAGTAGTAAAGACATAATTAGCAATATAAACTGCGGTCTCTTTGGCTTTGCAAGTTTGAGCTTGGGTTTTCATGCACTTCGTTTTGGGTTTTCATGCGTGACGCAATACGCAGAGTCTTCGCTTCGCTCAGGACTCGCGTCCCAATTAAATTTAAATTGGATCTTCTTTGGCTTACCCCAAGGGGTTTTGGCGTCAGCATTTTTTCAGGTTATCTATTAAAAGAAAAAGTTGTTTTCTATTTATTAGTTGGCTTTCATTGAAATGGTTTTTTTTATATGGATAAGTATTTTAAGTTTTATTGAAAATCATTTTATTAAGAACTTTGAGTTTTTATAATAATTATTGAAAAATTTAGATATTTCGCTGACTGGGGTTTTGATATCTTTATGTTGCGGTTTTGGGGTTTTTTTTTTCCCCATGGATTTTTTTCTCAAAAGTTACTGGAAATGGTATATTCACCCCACTATCGACTATTGAGATTCTTAAAAAGCATGTGGGCAAGTTTTTTATTTTTTCATCTGACTATGATATGATAAGTGTTTGTTATATTCTTAATAGGGGTTTTGGGGACACTCATAGACCACAAAACTTGCGCATTTTTTCCTGGAGAGTATTTTCTTGATCTAACGCTACAGGATACACATTTAATCTATCCTGAGTTCAACTTGACTAGTTAGAGCTACTACAGATTCGTGGTTGAGGAGATATGACAAGAACAAAAGTCAATTTTCAACAAATTTTAAAAAAAGATGCAAAAACCCTAAAAATAGGGCATTTTACTCGAATTTTAATATTTTTAAAAATTCTTATTAGTTAAATAGTTAAAAAAATTTAAAAGTTAATAAATTTCGAAAAAAGTATGCTTCACTCGACATATATCCTCGAAAAAAGGGATCAAAACATAGTGTTAGAAAAAATAATTTCAGATTCCTGACTACTACTCATGAACATTTAAAGTTATCTATAAATAATCTCATTTTATGTTAAAAATTAAAAGAAACCTTAAATATACATGAAGATTCTGAGATAAAAATTAATTTTTCATTCCGTGGTGCTCTCATTAATTACAAAACCCTGAAAACCCGACCATTTTGATAAGAAAACCCTACCAATTTGATAAGAAAACCCGATCAAATTTAATATATTGAAAAAGTTGTAAGAAATTAAATTTACTTCAATATAATACTAAAATCCTTAATAAATTTAGAAAACCTAGAAATCCTTTTTATTAAGTAAGAAAACTATACTAAAAAAACATTTACTTACTCCCTTTGGTTTCTCTCTGGGTTTTGGTGAAAAGGTGTCTCTGGGTTTTCATTCAGTAGTAAAGACATAATTAGCAATATAAACTGCGGTCTCTTTGGCTTTGCAAGTTTGAGCTTGGGTTTTCATGCACTTCGTTTTGGGTTTTCATGCGTGACGCAATACGCAGAGTCTTCGCTTCGCTCAGGACTCGCGTCCCAATTAAATTAATTTTACTTCGTCTTTGGCTTACCCGAAGGGTTTTGGCGTCAGCATTTTTTCAGGTTATCTATTAAAAGAAAAAGTTGTTTTCTATTTATTAGTTGGCTTTCATTGAAATGGTTTTTTTTATATGGATAAGTATTTTAAGTTTTATTGAAAATCATTTTATTAAGAACTTTGAGTTTTTATAATAATTATTGAAAAATTTAGATATTTCGCTGACTGGGGTTTTGATATCTTTATGTTGCGGTTTTGGGGTTTTTTTTTTCCCCATGGATTTTTTTCTCAAAAGTTACTGGAAATGGTATATTCACCCCACTATCGACTATTGAGATTCTTAAAAAGCATGTGGGCAAGTTTTTTATTTTTTCATCTGACTATGATATGATAAGTGTTTGTTATATTCTTAATAGGGGTTTTGGGGACACTCATAGACCACAAAACTTGCGCATTTTTTCCTGGAGAGTATTTTCTTGATCTAACGCTACAGGATACACATTTAATCTATCCTGAGTTCAACTTGACTAGTTAGAGCTACTACAGATTCGTGGTTGAGGAGATATGACAAGAAAGTCAATTTTCAACAAATTTTTAAAAAAGATGCAAAAACTTTCAAAATAGGTCATTTTACTCGAATTTGAATATTTTAAAAAATTCTTATTAGTTAAATAATTAAAAAAATTTAAAAGTTAAAAAATTTGGAAAAAAGTATGCTTCACTCGACATATATCCTCGAAAAATGGGATCAAAACATAGTGTTAAAGAAATATATTTTCAGATTCCTGACTACTACTCATGAACATTTAAAGTTATCTATAAATAATCTCATTTTATGTTAAAAATTAAAAGAAACCGTAAATATACAAGAGATTCATAAGAAAGATAAAAATAATTAGTAATTCATAAATAATCCAAGAATTGGTGACTACTTACTCATTAAATTAACCAAAACCCTGAAAACCCGACCATTTTGATAAGAAAACCCTACCAATTTGATAAGAAAACCCGATCAAATTTAATATATTGAAAAAGTTGTAAGAAATTAAATTTACTTCAATATAATACTAAAATCCTTAATAAATTTAGAAAACCTAGAAATCCTTTTTATTAAGTAAGAAAACTATACTAAAACAATTAATTAATTACTACCTTTGGTTTCTCTGGTTTTGGTGAAAAGGTGTCTCTGGGTTTTCGTTTTATAGTAAAGATATAATAACAAGTAGATAGCGCGGTCTATTTGGCTTTGCAAGTTTGACCTTGGTTTTCATGCACTTCCCTTTGGGTTTTCATACGTGACGCAATACACAGAGTCTTCGCTTCGCTCAGGACTCGCGTCAATTAAATAAAAATTAAAACATCTTTGGCTTACCCCAAGGGGTTTTGGCGTCAGCATTTTTTCAGGTTATCTATTAAAAGAAAAAGTTGTTTTCTATTTATTAGTTGGCTTTCATTGAAATGGTTTTTTTTATATGGATAAGTATTTTAAGTTTTATTGAAAATCATTTTATTAAGAACTTTGAGTTTTTATAATAATTATTGAAAAATTTAGATATTTCGCTGACTGGGGTTTTGATATCTTTATGTTGCGGTTTTGGGGTTTTTTTTTTCCCCATGGATTTTTTTCTCAAAAGTTACTGGAAATGGTATATTCACCCCACTATCGACTATTGAGATTCTTAAAAAGCATGTGGGCAAGTTTTTTATTTTTTCATCTGACTATGATATGATAAGTGTTTGTTATATTCTTAATAGGGGTTTTGGGGACACTCATAGACCACAAAACTTGCGCATTTTTTCCTGGAGAGTATTTTCTTGATCTAACGCTACAGGATACACATTTAATCTATCCTGAGTTCAACTTGACTAGTTAGAGCTACTACAGATTCGTGGTTGAGGAGATATGACAAGAACAAAAGTCAATTTTCAACAAATTTTAAAAAAAGATGCAAAAACCCTAAAAATAGGGCATTTTACTCGAATTTTAATATTTTTAAAAATTCTTATTAGTTAAATAGTTAAAAAAATTTAAAAGTTAATAAATTTCGAAAAAAGTATGCTTCACTCGACATATATCCTCGAAAAAAGGGATCAAAACATAGTGTTAGAAAAAATAATTTCAGATTCCTGACTACTACTCATGAACATTTAAAGTTATCTATAAATAATCTCATTTTATGTTAAAAATTAAAAGAAACCTTAAATATACATGATATTCATAAGAAAGATAAAAATAATTAGTAATTCATAAAGAATTCTAAAAATGGTGAGTACTTACCCATAAAATTAAAAAAACTCCCAAAACCCAGCAATTTTGATAAGAAACCCTACCAATTTGATAAGAAAACCCGATCAAATTTAATAAATTGAAAAAGTTGTAAGAAATTAAATTTACTTAAATATAATACTAAAATCCTTAAGAAATTTAGAAAACCGACAAATCCTATATATTAACTAAGAAAACTATACTAAAACAAACAATTAATTACTACCTTTGGTTTCTCTCTGGGTTTTGGTGGAAAGGTGTCTCTGGGTTTTCATATAATAGTAAACACATTAAAAACCTTATATAGCGCGGTCTCTTTGGCTTTGGAAGTTTGACCTTGGGTTTTCATGCACTTCGCATTGGGTTTTCATACGTGACGCAATACGCAGAGTCTTCGCTTCGCTCAGGACTCGCGTCCCATTCCTATTAAAATTGCTTCGTTTTTGGCTTACCCGTAGGGTTTTGGCGAAAGCCTTTTTTCAGGTTTTCTAAAAAAGAAAGTGGTTATATATTTATTAGTTGGCTTTCATTGAAATGGTTTTTTTTATATGGATAAGTATTTTAAGTTTTATTGAAAATCATTTTATTAAGAACTTTGAGTTTTTATAATAATTATTGAAAAATTTAGATATTTCGCTGACTGGGGTTTTGATATCTTTATGTTGCGGTTTTGGGGTTTTTTTTTTCCCCATGGATTTTTTTCTCAAAAGTTACTGGAAATGGTATATTCACCCCACTATCGACTATTGAGATTCTTAAAAAGCATGTGGGCAAGTTTTTTATTTTTTCATCTGACTATGATATGATAAGTGTTTGTTATATTCTTAATAGGGGTTTTGGGGACACTCATAGACCACAAAACTTGCGCATTTTTTCCTGGAGAGTATTTTCTTGATCTAACGCTACAGGATACACATTTAATCTATCCTGAGTTCAACTTGACTAGTTAGAGCTACTACAGATTCGTGGTTGAGGAGATATGACAAGAACAAAAGTCAATTTTCAACAAATTTTAAAAAAAGATGCAAAAACCCTAAAAATAGGGCATTTTACTCGAATTTTAATATTTTTAAAAATTCTTATTAGTTAAATAGTTAAAAAAATTTAAAAGTTAATAAATTTCGAAAAAAGTATGCTTCACTCGACATATATCCTCGAAAAAAGGGATCAAAACATAGTGTTAGAAAAAATAATTTCAGATTCCTGACTACTACTCATGAACATTTAAAGTTATCTATAAATAATCTCATTTTATGTTAAAAATTAAAAGAAACCTTAAATATACATGATATTCATAAGAAGAAAAAAAAGTTAAGTAACTATTAAGGATTCCAAGAATTTGTAAGTACTTACTCATTAAATTGCCCAAAACCTAGAAAATCTGACCATTTTGATAAGAAAACCCTACTAATTTGATAAGAAAACCCGATAAAATTTAATAAATTGAAAAAGTTGTAAGAAATGATTTATACTTCAATGTGTTCTAAAATCCTTAATAAATCTTTAATAACCTTGTTAACCTTTTATTTTATAAGAAAACTCTACTAAAATAATATTTACTTACTCCCTTTGGTTTCTCTCTGGGTTTTGGTGAAAAGGTGTCTCTGGGTTTTCATTCTATTATAAAGACATAATAATTAGTAGAAAGCGCGGTCTCTTTGGCTTTGCAAGTTTGACGTTGGGTTTTCATCCACTTCGCTTTGGGTTTTCATACGTGACGCAATACGCAGAGTCTTCGCTTCGCTCAGGACTCGCGTCCCATTTTAGTTAAAATTGCTTCGTCTTTGGCTTACCCGAAGGGTTTTGGCGTCAGCCTTTTTTCAGGTTATCTTTTAAAAGAAAGATTTGCTTTATGTAATTAGTTGGCTTTCATTGAAATGGTTTTTTTTATATGGATAAGTATTTTAAGTTTTATTGAAAATCATTTTATTAAGAACTTTGAGTTTTTATAATAATTATTGAAAAATTTAGATATTTCGCTGACTGGGGTTTTGATATCTTTATGTTGCGGTTTTGGGGTTTTTTTTTTCCCCATGGATTTTTTTCTCAAAAGTTACTGGAAATGGTATATTCACCCCACTATCGACTATTGAGATTCTTAAAAAGCATGTGGGCAAGTTTTTTATTTTTTCATCTGACTATGATATGATAAGTGTTTGTTATATTCTTAATAGGGGTTTTGGGGACACTCATAGACCACAAAACTTGCGCATTTTTTCCTGGAGAGTATTTTCTTGATCTAACGCTACAGGATACACATTTAATCTATCCTGAGTTCAACTTGACTAGTTAGAGCTACTACAGATTCGTGGTTGAGGAGATATGACAAGAACAAAAGTCAATTTTCAACAAATTTTAAAAAAAGATGCAAAAACCCTAAAAATAGGGCATTTTACTCGAATTTGAATATTTTAAAAAATTCTTATTAGTTAAATAGTTAAAAAAATTTAAAAGTTAAAAAATTTCGAAAAAAGTATGCTTCACTCGACATATATCCTCGAAAAAAGGGATCAAAACATAGTGTTAAAAAAAATAATTTCAGATTCCTGACTACTACTCATGAACATTTAAAGTTATCTATAAATAATCTCATTTTATGTTAAAAATTAAAAGAAACCGTAAATATACAAGAGATTCATAAGAAAGATAAAAATAATTAGTATCAAAAAAAATCCAAAAATTGGTGACTACTTACCCAAAAAATAACAAAAAACCACAAAACCCAACAAATTTGATAAGAAAACCCAACCAATTTGATAAGAAAACCCGATCAAAATAAATAAATCGAAAAAGTTGTAAGAAATTATATTTACTTAAATATAATACTAAAATCCTTGATAAATTAAGAAAACCTAGAAGTCCTTTATATTAAGTAAGAAAACTCAATTAAAACAAACAATAACTTACTACCTTTGGTTTCTCTCTGGGTTTTGGTGAAAAGGTGTCTCTGGGTTTTCATATTATAATAAAGACATAATAAACGATAGAAAGCGCGGTCTCTTTGGCTTTGCAAGTTTGACCTTGGGTTTTCATGCACTTCGCTTTGGGTTTTCATGCGTGACACAATTCGCAGAGTCTTCGCTTCGCTCAGGACTCGCGTCCCAATTAAATTTAAATTGGATCTTCTTTGGCTTACCCCAAGGGGTTTTGGCGTCAGCATTTTTTCAGGTTATCTATTAAAAGAAAAAGTTGTTTTCTATTTATTAGTTGGCTTTCATTGAAATGGTTTTTTTTATATGGATAAGTATTTTAAGTTTTATTGAAAATCATTTTATTAAGAACTTTGAGTTTTTATAATAATTATTGAAAAATTTAGATATTTCGCTGACTGGGGTTTTGATATCTTTATGTTGCGGTTTTGGGGTTTTTTTTTTCCCCATGGATTTTTTTCTCAAAAGTTACTGGAAATGGTATATTCACCCCACTATCGACTATTGAGATTCTTAAAAAGCATGTGGGCAAGTTTTTTATTTTTTCATCTGACTATGATATGATAAGTGTTTGTTATATTCTTAATAGGGGTTTTGGGGACACTCATAGACCACAAAACTTGCGCATTTTTTCCTGGAGAGTATTTTCTTGATCTAACGCTACAGGATACACATTTAATCTATCCTGAGTTCAACTTGACTAGTTAGAGCTACTACAGATTCGTGGTTGAGGAGATATGACAAGAACAAAAGTCAATTTTCAACAAATTTTAAAAAAAGATGCAAAAACCCTAAAAATAGGGCATTTTACTCGAATTTTAATATTTTTAAAAATTCTTATTAGTTAAATAGTTAAAAAAATTTAAAAGTTAATAAATTTCGAAAAAAGTATGCTTCACTCGACATATATCCTCGAAAAAAGGGATCAAAACATAGTGTTAGAAAAAATAATTTCAGATTCCTGACTACTACTCATGAACATTTAAAGTTATCTATAAATAATCTCATTTTATGTTAAAAATTAAAAGAAACCTTAAATATACATGATATTCATAAGAAAGATAAAAATAATTAGTAATTCATAAAGAATCCAAAAATTGGTGACTACTTACTCATTAAATTGACCAAAACCCTGAAAACCCTACCATTTTGATAAGAAAACCCGACAAATTTGATAAGAAAACCCTATCAAAATTAATATATTGAAAAAGTTATAAGAAATAATAAATACTTCAATATCTTACTAAACTCCTTAATACATATTTAAAAACCTTTAAAACCTATATCAATATATATGTAAACTCTACTAAAATAAACATTTACTTACTCCTTTTGGTTTCTATCTGGGTTTTGGTGAAAAGGTGTCTCTGGGTTTTCATATAATAATAAAGACAATATAATCAGTAGAAAGCGTGATCTCTTTGGCTTTGCAAGTTTGACCTTGGGTTTTCATGCACTTCGCTTTGGGTTTTCATGCGTGACGCAATACGCTGAGTCTTCGCTTCGCTCAGACTCGCGTCCCAATCAAATTAAAATTGCATCGTCTTTGGCTTACCCCAAGGGGTTTTGGCGTCAGCATTTTTTCAGGTTATCTATTAAAAGAAAAAGTTGTTTTCTATTTATTAGTTGGCTTTCATTGAAATGGTTTTTTTTATATGGATAAGTATTTTAAGTTTTATTAAAATCATTTTATTAAGAAATTTGAGTTTTTATAATAATTAATCAAAAATGAAGATATTTCGCTGACTGAGGTTTTGATATCTTTATGTTGCGGTTTTGGGGTTTTTTTTGCCCGACACTTTTTTTTTAAAAGATACTGGAAATGTTATATTTACCCCACTATCGACTATGGAGATTCTTAAAAAGCATGTGGGCAAGTTTTTTATTTTTTCATCTGACTATGATATGATCAGTGTTTGTTATATTATTAATAGGGGTTTTGGGGTCATTCATAGACCACAAAACTTGCGCATTTTTATTTATTGATATTTTCTTAGATCTAACGCTACAGGATACACATTTAATCTATCCTGAGTTCAACTTGACTAGTTAGAGCTACTACAGATTCGTGGTTGAGGAGATATGACAAGAACAAAAGTCAATTTTCAACAAATTTTAAAAAAAGATGCAAAAACCCTAAAAATAGGGCATTTTACTCGAATTTTAATATTTTTAAAAATTCTTATTAGTTAAATAGTTAAAAAAATTTAAAAGTTAATAAATTTCGAAAAAAGTATGCTTCACTCGACATATATCCTCGAAAAAAGGGATCAAAACATAGTGTTAGAAAAAATAATTTCAGATTCCTGACTACTACTCATGAACATTTAAAGTTATCTATAAATAATCTCATTTTATGTTAAAAATTAAAAGAAACCTTAAATATACATGATATTCATAAGAAGATAAAAAAAATAATGTAGTAGAGATAAAAGTTTCTAGAATTTGTGAGTACTTACTCATAAAAGTTAAAAAATCACCAAAACCCTACAATATTGATAAGAAAACCCTCCCAAATTGATAAGAAAACCCGATCAAATTTAATAAATCTAAAAAGTTGTAAGAAATAATATAAACTTCAATATGTTATTAATAACCTTAATAAATTTAGAAAACCTAGAAATCCTTTTTATTAAGTAAGAAAACTCTACTAAAACAAACAATTACTTACTACCTTTGGTTTCTCTCAGGGTTTTGGTGAAAAGGTGTCTCTGGGTTTTCATATATTAGTAAAGACTTCAAATACCTAATATAGCGCTGTTTCTTTGGCATTGCAAGTTTGACCTTGGGTTTTCATGTACTTCGCTTTGGGTTTTCATTCGTTACATTTTGGGTTTTCATACGTGACACAATACGCTCAGTCTTCGCTTCGCTCAGGACTCGCGTCCCAATTAAATTTAAATTGGATCTTCTTTGGCTTACCCCAAGGGGTTTTGGCGTCAGCATTTTTTCAGGTTATCTATTAAAAGAAAAAGTTGTTTTCTATTTATTAGTTGGCTTTCATTGAAATGGTTTTTTTTATATGGATAAGTATTTTAAGTTTTATTGAAAATCATTTTATTAAGAACTTTGAGTTTTTATAATAATTATTGAAAAATTTAGATATTTCGCTGACTGGGGTTTTGATATCTTTATGTTGCGGTTTTGGGGTTTTTTTTTTCCCCATGGATTTTTTTCTCAAAAGTTACTGGAAATGGTATATTCACCCCACTATCGACTATTGAGATTCTTAAAAAGCATGTGGGCAAGTTTTTTATTTTTTCATCTGACTATGATATGATAAGTGTTTGTTATATTCTTAATAGGGGTTTTGGGGACACTCATAGACCACAAAACTTGCGCATTTTTTCCTGGAGAGTATTTTCTTGATCTAACGCTACAGGATACACATTTAATCTATCCTGAGTTCAACTTGACTAGTTAGAGCTACTACAGATTCGTGGTTGAGGAGATATGACAAGAACAAAAGTCAATTTTCAACAAATTTTAAAAAAAGATGCAAAAACCCTAAAAATAGGGCATTTTACTCGAATTTTAATATTTTTAAAAATTCTTATTAGTTAAATAGTTAAAAAAATTTAAAAGTTAATAAATTTCGAAAAAAGTATGCTTCACTCGACATATATCCTCGAAAAAAGGGATCAAAACATAGTGTTAGAAAAAATAATTTCAGATTCCTGACTACTACTCATGAACATTTAAAGTTATCTATAAATAATCTCATTTTATGTTAAAAATTAAAAGAAACCTTAAATATACATGATATTCATAAGAAAGATAAAAATAATTAGTAATTATTATGGATTCCATGAATTTGTAAGTACTTACCCATAAAATTGAAAAAACTCCCAAAACCCTACAATTTTGATAAGAAAACCCTACTAATTTGATAAGAAAACCCGATCAAATTTAATATATTGAAAAAGTTGTAAGAAATTAAATTTACTTCAATATAATACTAAAATCCTTAATAAATTTAGAAAACCTAGAAATCCTTTTTATTAAGTAAGAAAACTATACTAAAACAATTAATTAATTACTACCTTTGGTTTCTCTCTGGGTTTTGGTGGAAAGGTGTCTCTGGGTTTTCATATAATAGTAAACACATTAAAAACCTTATATAGCGCGGTCTCTTTGGCTTTGGAAGTTTGACCTTGGGTTTTCATGCACTTCGCATTGGGTTTTCATACGTGACGCAATACGCAGAGTCTTCGCTTCGCTCAGGACTCGCGTCCCATTCCTATTAAAATTGCTTCGTTTTTGGCTTACCCGTAGGGTTTTGGCG
>ARYC01013181.1:0-11195 GCA_000711775.1 Oxytricha trifallax
TTTTAATTTTAATTTAAAATAATCTTTTTGACTTTTAAATTTCTATAATTTCAAAAACTCTTACTTCAACAATATCCAAGTGACCTCAAAAATAACTCATCTTGTAGAGAATTAAAAACTCTATATTAGTTATATTTTCTCAGATTTTACAAAATAATCATTGCCTAAAATAAGCAAAGTGAAGAAAAGTGTAAATTTGTTTCAAAAATCTCTTCGACCAATTTCATAAATTCAACTGTTAAAGGGTCAAGGGTTCTTTTATCAATTTTTATTTTATGTTTTTCCTGCTAACTAATAAATTTTGCATCTTTCCTATGTATTCACGACCCTGGGAAGCAAGGATGAAGCTTGGTGTTGGCAAATGTTCAATTTCGAGATTCCCTAAATTTCATAAAAATTGCAATAAATTTTAGAGATTTTGGCAAATAAAAATAGTTGCGATTTGAAGCCCTTCCCGTGCGATTCAGAGCCTGTTATTGAAGACTGAAATTTTATTTTAAATTTAATTTAATTAATTTTTGGCAGTTTTAATTTTAATTTAAAATAATCTTTTTGACTTTTAAATTTCTATAATTTCAAAAACTTATACTTCAACAATATCCAAGTGACCTCAAAAATAACTCATCTTGTAGAGAATTAAAGACTACATATAAGAAATATTTTCTCAGATTTTAAATAATAATCATTGCCTAAAATAGGCAAAGTGAAGAAAAGAGTAAATTTGTTCAAAAACGTCCAAGACCAATTTCATAAAGTCAACTGTTAAAGGGTCAAGTATTCTTTTATAAATTTATATTTTATGTTTTTCCTGCTAATTAATAAATTCTGCATCTTTCTTCTGTAGTCACGACCCTGGGAAGCAAGGATGAAGATTTGGTGTTGGCAAATGTTCAATTTCGAGATTCCCTAAATTTCCTAAAAATTGCAATAAATTTTAGAGATTTTGGCAAATAAAAATAGTTGCGATTTGAAGCCCTTCACGTGCGATTCAGAGCCTGTTATTGAAGACCGAAATTTTTATTTTAAATTTAATTTAATTAATTTTTGGCAGGTTTAATTTTAATTTAAAATAATCTTTTTGACTTTTAAATTTCTATAATTTCAAAAACTCATACTTCAACAATATCCAAGTGACCTCAAAAATAACTCATCTTGTAGAGAATTAAAGACTACATATTAGTTATATTTTCTCAGATTTTTAAAAATAATAATTGCCTAAAATAAGCAAAGTGTAGAAAAGAGTAAATTTGTTCAAAAATATCTTCGACCAATTTCATAAAGTCAACTGTTAAAGGGTCAAGGATTCTTTTATAAATTTTTATTTTATGTATTTCCTGCTAACTAATAAATTCTGCATCTTTCCTATGTAGTCACGACCCTGGGAAGCAAGGATAAAGATTGGTGTAGGCAAATGTTCAATTTCGAGATTCCCTAAATTTCCTAAAAATTGCAATAAATTTTAGAGAATTTGGCAAATAAAAATAGTTGCGATTTGAAGCCCTTCCCGTGCGATTCAGAGCCTGTTATTGAAGACCGAAATTTATATTTTAAATTTAATTTAATTAATTTTTGGCAGTTTTAATTTTAATTTAAAATAATCTTTTTGACTTTTAATTTCTATAATTTCAAAAACTCATACTTCAAAAATATCCAAGTGACCTCAAAAATAACTCATCTTGTAGAGAATTAAAAACTACATATTAGTTATATTTTCTCAGATTTTAAAAAATAATAATTGCCTAAAATAAGCAAAGTGTAGAAAAGAGTAAATTTGTTCAAAAATCTCTTCGACCAATTTCATAAAGTCAACTGTTAAAGGGTCAAGGGTTCTTTTATAAATTTTTATTTTTTGTTTTCCCTGCTAATTAATAAATTCTGCATCTTTCCTATGTATTCACGACCCTGGGAAGCAATGATGAAGCTTGGTGTTGGCAAATGTTCGATTTCGAGATTCCCAAAATTTCCCAAAAATCGCAATAAATTTTAGCAAATTTTGCAAATAAAAATAGTTGCGATTTGAAGGCCTTCCCGTGCGATTCAGAGCCTGTTATTGAAGACCGAAATTTTTATTTTAAATTTAATTTAATTAATTTGGCAGTTTTAATTTAAATTAAAATCAATCTTTTTGACTTTTAATTTCTATAATTTCAAAAACTTATACTCCAAAAATATCCAAGTGACCTCGAAAATAACTCATCTTGTAGAGAATTAAAGACTACATATTAGTTATATTTTCTCAGATTTTAAAAAATAATAATTGCCTAAAATAAGCAAAGTGTAGAAAAGAGTAAATTTGTTCAAAAATATCTTCGACCAATTTCATAAAGTCAACTGTTAAAGGGTCAAGGGTTCTTTTATAAATTTTTATTTTATGTTTTCCCTGCTAACTAATAAATTCTGCATCTTTCCTATGTATTCACGACCCTGGGAAGCAAGGATAAAGCTTGGTGTTGGCAAATGTTCAATTTCGAGATTCCCAAAATTTCCCAAAAATCGCAATAAATTTTAGAAATTTTGCAAATAAAAATAGTTGCGATTGAAACCCTTCCCGTGCGATTCAGAGCCTGTTATTGAAGACCGAAATTTTTATTTTAAATTTAATTTAATTAATTTTTGGCAGTTTTAATTTTAATTTTAATTAATCTTTTTGACTTTTAATTTCTATAATTTCAAAAACTCATACTTCAACAATATCCAAGGGACCTCGAAAATAACTCATCTTGTAGAGAATTAAAGACTACATATAAGTTATATTTTCTCAGATTTTAAAAAATAATCATTGCCTAAAATAAGCAAAGTGTAGAAAAGAGTAAATTTGTTCAAAAATCTCTTCGACCAATTTCATAAAGTCAACTGTTAAAGGGTCAAGGGTTCTTTTATAAATTTTTATTTTTTGTTTTCCCTGCTAATTAATAAATTCTGCATCTTTCCTATGTATTCACGACCCTGGGAAGCAATGATGAAGCTTGGTGTTGGCAAATGTTCGATTTCGAGATTCCCAAAATTTCCCAAAAATCGCAATAAATTTTAGCAAATTTTGCAAATAAAAATAGTTGCGATTTGAAGGCCTTCCCGTGCGATTCAGAGCCTGTTATTGAAGACCGAAATTTTTATTTTAAATTTAATTTAATTAATTTTTGGCAGTTTTAAATTAAATTAAATCAATCTTTTGGACTTTTAATTTCTATAATTTCAAAAACTCATACTTCAACAATATCCAAGTGACCTCAAAAATAACTCATCTTGTAGAGAATTAAAGACTACATATTAGTTATATTTTCTCAGATTTTAAAAAATAATCGTTGCCTAAAATAGGCAAAGTGAAGAAAAGAAGAAATTTGTTCATAAATCTCATCGACCAATTTCATAAAGTCAACTGTTAAAGGATGAAGCATTACTTAATTAATTTTTATTTTATGTTTTTCCTGCTAATTAATAAATTCTGCATCTTTCCTATCTATTCACGACCCTGGGAAGCAAGGATAAAGCTTGGTGTTGGCAAATGTTCAATTTCGAGATTCCCTAAATTTCCTAAAAATTGCAATAAATTTTAGAGATTTTGGCAAATAAAAATAGTTGCGATTTGAAGTCCTTTATGTTCGATTCAGAGCCTGTTATTGAAGACCGAAATTTTTATTTTAAATTTAATTTAATTAATTTTTTGCAGTTTTAGTTTTAATTTAAATTAATCTTTTTGACTTTTTAATTTCTATAATTTCAAAAACTCATACTTCAACAATATCCATGTGACCTCAAAAATAACTCATCTTGTAGAGAATTAAAGACTACATATTAGTTATATTTTCTCAGATTTTTAAAAATAATAATTGCCTAAAATAAGCAAAGTGTAGAAAAGAGTAAATTTGTTCAAAAATATCTTCGACCAATTTCATAAAGTCAACTGTTAAAGGGTCAAGGGTTCTTTTATCAATTTTTATTTTATGTTTTTCCTGCTAACTAATAAATTCTGCATCTTTCCTATGTATTCACGACCCTGGGAAGCAAGGATAAAGCTTGGTGTTGGCAAATGTTCAATTTCGAGATTCCCTAAATTTCCTAAAAATTGCAATAAATTTTAGAGATTTTGGCAAATAAAAATAGTTGCGATTTGAAACCCTTCCCGTGCGATTCAGAGCCTGTTATTGAAGACCGAAATTTTTATTTTAAATTTAATTTAATTAATTTTTGGCAGTTTTAATTTTAATTTTAATTAATCTTTTTGACTTTTAATTTCTATAATTTCAAAAACTCATACTTCAACAATATCCAAGTGACCTCGAAAATAACTCATCTTGTAGAGAATTAAAGACTACATATTAGTTATATTTTCTCAGATTTTAAAAAATAATCATTGCCTAAAATAAGCAAAGTGTAGAAAAGAGTAAATTTGTTCAAAAATGTCCACGACCAATTTCATAAAGTCAACTGTTAAAGGGTCAAGGGTTCTTTTATAAATTTTTATTTTATGTTTTCCCTGCTAACTAATAAATTCTGCATCTTTCCTATGTATTCACGACCCTGGGAAGCAAGGATAAAGCTTGGTGTTGGCAAATGTTCAATTTCGAGATTCCCAAAATTTCCCAAAAATCGCAATAAATTTTAGAAATTTTGCAAATAAAAATAGTTGCGATTTGAAACCCTTCCCGTGCGATTCAGAGCCTGTTATTGAAGACCGAAATTTTTATTTTAAATTTAATTTAATTAATTTTTGGCAGTTTTAATTTTAATTTTAATTAATCTTTTTGACTTTTAATTTCTATAATTTCAAAACTCATACTCCAAAAATATCCAAGTGACCTCGAAAATAACTCATCTTGTAGAGAATAAAGACTACATATTAGTTATATTTTCTCAGATTTTTAAAAATAATAATTGCCTAAAATAAGCAAAGTGTAGAAAAGAGTAAATTTGTTCAAAAATCTCTTCGACCAATTTCATAAAGTCAACTGTTAAAGGGTCAAGGGTTCTTTTATAAATTTTTATTTTTTGTTTTCCCTGCTAATTAATAAATTCTGCATCTTTCCTATGTATTCACGACCCTGGGAAGCAATGATGAAGCTTGGTGTTGGCAAATGTTCGATTTCGAGATTCCCAAAATTTCCCAAAAATCGCAATAAATTTTAGCAAATTTTGCAAATAAAAATAGTTGCGATTTGAAGGCCTTCCCGTGCGATTCAGAGCCTGTTATTGAAGACCGAAATTTTTATTTTAAATTTAATTTAATTAATTTTTGGCAGGTTTAAATTTAATTAAAATAATCTTTTGGACTTTTAAATTTCTATAATTTCAAAAACTCATACTTCAACAATATCCAAGTGACCTCGAAAATAACTCATCTTGTAGAGAATTAAAGACTACATATTAGTTATATTTTATCAGATTTTTAAAAATAATAATTGCCTAAAATAAGCAAAGTGAAGAAAAGAGTAAATTTGTTCAAAAATCTCAAAGACCAATTTCATAAAGTCAACTGTCAAAGGGTCAAGGGTTCTTTTATAAATTTTTATTTTATGTTTTCCCTGCTAACTAATAAATTCTGCATCTTTCCTATGTATTCACGACCCTGGGAAGCAAGGATAAAGCTTGGTGTTGGCAAATGTTCGATTTCGAGATTCCCAAAATTTCCCAAAAATCGCAATAAATTTTAAAAATTTTGCAAATAAAAATAGTTGCGATTTGAAGCCCTTCCCGTGCGATTCAGAGCCTGTTATTGAAGACCGAAATTTTTAATTTAAATTTAATTTAATTAATTTTTGGCAGTTTTAAATTAAATTAAATCAATCTTTTGGACTTTTAATTTCTATAATTTCAAAAACTCATACTCCAAAAATATCCAAGTGACCTCGAAAATAACTCATCTTGTAGAGAATTAAAGATACATATTAGTTATATTTTCTCAGATTTTAAAAAATAATAATTGCCTAAAATAAGCAAAGTGTAGAAAAGAGTAAATTTGTTCAAAAATATCCACGACCAATTTCATAAAGTCAACTGTTAAAGGGTCAAGGGTTCTTTTATCAATTTTTATTTTATGTTTTTCCTGCTAACTAATAAATTCTGCATCTTTCCTATGTATTCACGACCCTGGGAAGCAAGGATGAAGCTTGGTGTTGGCAAATGTTCAATTTCGAGATTCCCTAAATTTCATAAAAATTGCAATAAATTTTAGAGATTTTGGCAAATAAAATAGTTGCGATTTGAAGCCCTTCCCGTGCGATTCAGAGCCTGTTATTGAAGACCGAAATTTTTATTTTAAATTTAATTTAATTAATTTTTGGCAGGTTTAATTTTAATATAAAATAATCTTTTTGACTTTTAAATTTCTATAATTTCAAAACTCATACTCCAAAAATATCCAAGTGACCTCAAAAATAACTCATCTTGTAGAGAATTAAAGACTACATATTAGTTATATTTTCTCAGATTTTTAAAAATAATAATTGCCTAAAATAAGCAAAGTGTAGAAAAGAGTAAATTTGTTCAAAAATATCTTCGACCAATTTCATAAAGTCAACTGTTAAAGGGTCAAGGATTCTTTTATAAATTTTTATTTTATGTATTTCCTGCTAACTAATAAATTCTGCATCTTTCCTATGTAGTCACGACCCTGGGAAGCAAGGATGAAGATTGGTGTAGGCAAATGTTCAATTTCGAGATTCCCTAAATTTCATAAAAATTGCAATAAATTTTAGAGATTTTGGCAAATAAAAATAGTTGCGATTTGAAGCCCTTCCCGTGCGATTCAGAGCCTGTTATTGAAGACCGAAATTTTTATTTTAAATTTAATTTAATTAATTTTTGGCAGGTTTAATTTTAATTTAAAATAATCTTTTTGACTTTTAAATTTCTATAATTTCAAAAACTCATACTTCAACAATATCCAAGTGACCTAGAAAATAACTCATCTTGTAGAGAATTAAAGACTACATATTAGTTATATTTTCTCAGATTTTTAAAAATAATAATTGCCTAAAATAAGCAAAGTGTAGAAAAGAGTAAATTTGTTCAAAAATATCTTCGACCAATTTCATAAAGTCAACTGTTAAAGGGTCAAGGGTTCTTTTATCAATTTTTATTTTATGTTTTTCCTGCTAACTAATAAATTCTGCATCTTTCCTATGTATTCACGACCCTGGGAAGCAAGGATAAAGCTTGGTGTTGGCAAATGTTCAATTTCGAGATTCCCTAAATTTCATAAAAATTGCAATAAATTTTAGAAATTTTGGCAAATAAAAATAGTTGCGATTTGAAGCCCTTCCCGTGCGATTCAGAGCCTGTTATTGAAGACCGAAATTTTTATTTTAAATTTAATTTAATTAATTTTTGGCAAATTTAAATTTAAATTAAACAATCTTAGGACTTTTAAATTTCTATAATTTCAAAAACTCATACTTCAACAATATCCAAGTGACCTAGAAAATAACTCATCTTGTAGAGAATTAAAGACCACATATTAGTTATATTTTCTCAGATTTTACAAAATAATCATTGCCTAAAATAGGCAAAGTGAAGAAAAGAGTAAATTTGTTCAAAAATCTCTTCGACCAATTTCATAAAGTCAACTGTTAAAGGGTCAAGGATTCTTTTATAAATTTTTATTTTATGTATTTCCTGCTAATTAATAAATTCTGCATCTTTCCTTTGTAGTCACGACCCTGGGAAGCAAGGATGAAGATTGGTGTAGGCAAATGTTCGATTTCGAGATTCCCTAAATTTCCTAAAAATTGCAATAAATTTTAGGGATTTTGGCAAATAAAAATAGTTGCGATTTGAAGCCCTTCCCGTGCGATTCAGAGCCTGTTATTGAAGAGGGAAATTTTTATTTTAAATTTAATTTAATTAATTTTTGGCAGTTTTAAATTTAATTAAATTAATCTTTTGGAGTTTTTAATTTCTATAGTTTCAAAAACTCATACTTCAACAATATCCAAGTGACCTCGAAAATAATTCATCTTGTAGAGAATTAAAGACTACATATTAGTTATATTTTCTCAGATTTTAAAAAATAATCATTGCCTAAAATAAGCAAAGTGTAGAAAAGAGTAAATTTGTTTAAAAATGTCAAAGATCAATTTCATAAAGTCAACTGTCAAAGGGTCAAGGGTTCTTTTATCAATTTTTATTTTATGTTTTTCCTGCTAACTAATAAATTCTGCATCTTTCCTATGTATTCACGACCCTGGGAAGCAAGGATGAAGCTTGGTGTTGGCAATTGTTCGATTTTGAGATTCCCTAAATTTCTTAAAAATTGCAATAAATTTTAGCATTTTTGGCAAATATAAATAGTTGCGATTTGAAGCCCTTCCCGTTCGATTCAGAGCCTGTTATTGAAGACCGAAATTTTTATTTTAAATTTAATTTAATTAATTTTTGGCAGTTTTAAATTTAATTAAATTAATCTTTTGGAGTTTTTAATTTCTATAGTTTCAAAAACTCATACTTCAACAATATCCAAGTGACCTCGAAAATAATTCATCTTGTAGAGAATTAAAGACTACATATTTGTTATATTTTATCAGATTTTTAAAAATAATCATTGCCTAAAATAGGCAAAGTGTAGAAAAGAGTAAATTTGTTCAAAAATCTCTTCGACCAATTTCATAAAGTCAACTGTTAAAGGGTCAAGGGTTCTTTTATAAATTTTTATTTTTTGTTTTCCCTGCTAATTAATAAATTCTGCATCTTTCCTATGTATTCACGACCCTGGGAAGCAATGATGAAGCTTGGTGTTGGCAAATGTTCGATTTCGAGATTCCCAAAATTTCCCAAAAATCGCAATAAATTTTAGCAAATTTTGCAAATAAAAATAGTTGCGATTTGAAGGCCTTCCCGTGCGATTCAGAGCCTGTTATTGAAGACCGAAATTTTTATTTTAAATTTAATTTAATTAATTTTTGGCAGTTTTAAATTTAATTAAATTAATCTTTTGGAGTTTTTAATTTCTATAGTTTCAAAAACTCATACTTCAACAATATCCAAGTGACCTCGAAAATAATTCATCTTGTAGAGAATTAAAGACTACATATTTGTTATATTTTATCAGATTTTTAAAAATAATCATTGCCTAAAATAGGCAAAGTGTAGAAAAGAGTAAATTTGTTCAAAAATCTCTTCGACCAATTTCATAAAGTCAACTGTTAAAGGGTCAAGGGTTCTTTTATAAATTTTTATTTTTTGTTTTCCCTGCTAATTAATAAATTCTGCATCTTTCCTATGTATTCACGACCCTGGGAAGCAATGATGAAGCTTGGTGTTGGCAAATGTTCGATTTCGAGATTCCCAAAATTTCCCAAAAATCGCAATAAATTTTAGCAAATTTTGCAAATAAAAATAGTTGCGATTTGAAGGCCTTCCCGTGCGATTCAGAGCCTGTTATTGAAGACCGAAATTTTTATTTTAAATTTAATTTAATTAATTTTTGGCAGTTTTAATTTAAATTAAAATCATTCTTTTTGACTTTTAATTTCTATAATTTCAAAAACTTATACTTCAACAATATCCAAGTGACCTCGAAAATAACTCATCTTGTAGAGAATTAAAGACTACATATTAGTTATATTTTCTCAGATTTTTAAAAATAATAATTGCCTAAAATAAGCAAAGTGTAGAAAAGAGTAAATTTGTTCAAAAATCTCTTCGACCAATTTCATAAAGTCAACTGTTAAAGGGTCAAGGGTTCTTTTATAAATTTTTATTTTTTGTTTTCCCTGCTAATTAATAAATTCTGCATCTTTCCTATGTATTCACGACCCTGGGAAGCAATGATGAAGCTTGGTGTTGGCAAATGTTCGATTTCGAGATTCCCAAAATTTCCCAAAAATCGCAATAAATTTTAGCAAATTTTGCAAATAAAAATAGTTGCGATTTGAAGGCCTTCCCGTGCGATTCAGAGCCTGTTATTGAAGACCGAAATTTTTATTTTAAATTTAATTTAATTAATTTTTGGCAGTTTTAATTTTAATTTTAATTAATCTTTTTGACTTTTAATTTCTATAATTTCAAAAACTCATACTTCAACAATATCCAAGGGACCTCGAAAATAACTCATCTTGTAGAGAATTAAAGACTACATATTAGTTATATTTTCTCAGATTTTAAAATATAATCATTGCCTAAAATAGGCAAAGTGTAGAAAAGAGTAAATTTGTTCAAAAATCTCTTCGACCAATTTCATAAAGTCAACTGTTAAAGGGTCAAGGGTTCTTTTATAAATTTTTATTTTTTGTTTTCCCTGCTAATTAATAAATTCTGCATCTTTCCTATGTATTCACGACCCTGGGAAGCAATGATGAAGCTTGGTGTTGGCAAATGTTCGATTTCGAGATTCCCAAAATTTCCCAAAAATCGCAATAAATTTTAGCAAATTTTGCAAATAAAAATAGTTGCGATTTGAAGGCCTTCCCGTGCGATTCAGAGCCTGTTATTGAAGACCGAAATTTTTATTTTAAATAATTTAATTAATTTTTGGCAGTTTTAATTTAAATTAAAATCATTCTTTTTGACTTTTAATTTCTATAATTTCAAAAACTTATACTTCAACAATATCCAAGTGACCTCGAAAATAACTCATCTTGTAGAGAATTAAAGACTACATATTAGTTATATTTTCTCAGATTTTAAAAAATAATCATTGCCTAAAATAAGCAAAGTGTAGAAAAGAGTAAATTTGTTTAAAAATGTCAAAGATCAATTTCATAAAGTCAACTGTCAAAGGGTCAAGGGTTCTTTTATCAATTTTTATTTTATGTTTTTCCTGCTAATAAATTCTGCATCTTTCCTGTCTATTCACGACCCTGGGAAGCAAGGATGAAGCTTGGTGTTGGCAAATGTTCGATTTCGAGATTCCATAAAATTCCAAAAATTGCAATAAATTTTAGAGATTTTGGCAAATCAAAATAGTTGCGATTTGAAACCCTTCCCGTGCGATTAAGAGCCTGTTATTGAAGACCGAAATTTTATTTTAAATTTAATTTAATTAATTTTTGGCAGTTTTAATTTTAATTTAAAATAATCTTTTTGACTTTTAAATTTCTATAATTTCAAAAACTTATACTTCAACAATATCCAAGTGACCTCAAAAATAACTCATCTTGTAGAGAATTAAAGACTACATATAAGAAATATTTTCTCAGATTTTAAATAATAATCATTGCCTAAAATAGGCAAAGTGAAGAAAAGAGTAAATTTGTTCAAAA
>ARYC01013183.1:0-13679 GCA_000711775.1 Oxytricha trifallax
GCAGAGTCTTCGCTTCGCTCAGGACTCGCGTCACAATCATATTAAAATTGCCTCGTTTTTTGGCTTACCCGAAGAGTTTTGGCGTCAGCCTTTTTTCAGGTTTTCAAAAAAGAAAAGATTTTTGTTATAATTCATCTACATTATCTTAATTGCAACTGTTCTTTACTTAATATACTTTACTTTTTTCTCTTATTATTTTTTCTATACAATATTATATATCTATGTCAAGTCTTTATTCTCTAGTCGCCCTTCGATATCCCTATATATGGGGTTTTGGGGCTCCGCAGATCGTCAATTATTCAACCTTGATTTTTTATATATATCTCGTTGACGCTTTTGATTATAATGAATTATGGGGTTTCTCTGCGGAGGGGGTAAACGCGATTTTTCCAGTGTAAGATTTTATTTAATCAAAAATCATAGATAATGTGATATTTACCCCACAATTGACTATGGAGATTCGATATCGCGTGGTCAACAATAAAATTAAAATTTTAGCTTGACTCACTTTGGCTTCATGGTACAAAAATAAATAAATTTGAAAAAGTTAAAAATATTGAAAATAAAATTGCTTCACTCGATATATTGCCTCTAAAAAATGTATCAATTCATAGTGTTAGAAAAAATATTATCAAATTCCAGACTACTACTCATGAAAAATGAAAGTTATATATAAAAGGTAAATTTCATTATAAAAATGGAATAAGAAAGAAATGAAGATAGAAGATTTTCATTATAAGGAATATAAAATTAGGAATTTATAAAGATTGCTAAAATTTGTGACTACTTACTCATAAAATCGTACAAAACCCTGAAAACCTTACAATTTTGATAAGAAAACCCTACCAATTTGATAAGAAAACCTGATTAAAATAAATAAATTGAAAAATGTGTAAAAAATTATAATTACTTAAATATAATACTAAAATCCTTAATATATATAGAAAACCTAGAAATACTTTATATTTGGTAAGAAAACTCTACCAAATCAAACAATTACTTACTACCTTTGGTTTCTCTCTGGGTTTTGGTGAAAAGGTGTCTCTGGGTTTTCATGAATATTGAAGAAATGGAAACTCATATGTGATTTGTTTCATATAATAATAAAATGAGAAAACCAAAAAAATTAATAATTTAGATAAAAATGTTCTTCACTCTGTATAAAGCCTTTTAAAAAATTATAAAAACATTGTTTTAGAAAAAATATTTTCAGATTCCTGACTACTACTCATTAAAAATAAATTTATATATAAAGAACTCATTTTATTATAAAAATTGTCTAGAAAAGGATAAATGTATTAAAAAAGAGTAGTAATATTATGTAAATAATATAATTTGTGACTACTTACTCATCAAATTCAGAAAACCCTACTATTTTTTTAAGAAAACCCATTCCTATTCATTATACAATTACTAACTTAGGCATCTCTTTGGGTTTTGCTGAAAAAGGGTCTCTGGGTTTTCATTCTATAGCAAAGACATTCTCATCAGATGAATGGACTATCAATTTGGCTTTGCAAGTTTGACCTTGGGGTTTTCACTCACTTCGCTTTGGGTTTTCATACGTGACGCAATACGCAGAGTCTTCGCTTCGCTCAGGACTCGCGTCACAATCATATTAAAATTGCCTCGTCTTTGGCTTACCCGAAGGGTTTTGGCGTCAGCCTTTTTTCAGGTTTTCAAAAAAGAAAAGATTTTTGTTATAATTCATCTACATTATCTTAATTGCAACTGTTCTTTACTTATTATACTTGACTTTTTTCTCTTATTATTATTTCTATACTCTATTATATATCTTTGTCAAGTCTTTATTGCCTAGTCGCCCTTTGATATCCCTATATATGGGGTTTTGGGGCTCCGCAGATCGTCATTTTTTCAACCTTGATTTTTTATATATAAACTGTGCGTGACGCTTTGATATATATATTAATTGGGGTTTTGCGGAGGGATAAAACGGGATTTTTCCAGTGTAAGATATTTTTCATTCAAAACTGTTAGATATTGTGATATTTACCCCACAATCGACTATGGAGATTCGATATCGCGTGGTCAACAATAAAATTATTTTTTTTACCTGACTCACTTTGGCTTCATGATCAAAAAATAAAGAAATTTGAAAAAGTTCCAAAAATTGAAAATAAAAGTTGCTTCACTCGATATATAGCCTTTAAAAAAGGTGTCAAAACATAGTGTTAGAAAAAATATTTTCAGATTCCTGACTACTACTCATGAAAAAAGAAAGTTATATTTAATTTGGTATTTTGTATTATAAAAATGATAACAAACACAAAATAGATATAAGATTCATAATAAGAACGAAAAAAGATTATGTAATTATTATGGATTCCTTGAATCTGTGAGTACTTACCCATAAAATTAAAAAAAACTCAAAAACCCTACAATTTTGATAAGAAAACCCAACCAATTTGATAAGAAAACCCGATCAAATTTAATAAATTGAAAAACTTGTAAGAAATAATCTAAACTTCAATAAGTTACTAAAAGTCTTAATAAATTTATCTTAGCCTTGTAAACCTTACTTACTTTATAAGAACACTCTCTCACTTTGATAAGAAAACTCATCTTACATAAAAATTTACTTACTCCCTTTGGTTTCACTCTGGGTTTTTGTTGAATAGATTCTCTGGTTTTTCATTAATATTAAAGAAATGGAAACTCATATGTGATTTGGTGCATATAATAATAATTGACAAAACTAAAAAAATTAATAATTTTGAAAAAAAGATTCTTCACTCGATATATAACCTGTAAATTACTTATCAAAACATAGTCATAGAAAAATATATTAAGATTCCTGACTACTACTCATGAAAAATAAAATTTATATATAAAACATTCATTTTATTATAAAAATTATATAGAATTGATTTCATGTATTCTAATAAAGAAGTACTAATATGTAAATGATATAATTTTTGATTACTTACTCATCAAATTGTGAAAACCCTACTATTTTTATAAGAAAACGATCTGCTTCATTATAAATACTAACTTAGGCATCTCTTTGGGTTTTGGTGAAAAGGTGTCTCTGGGTTTTCATTCTATAGTAAAAACCTTCTAATCAGTAGATAGTACTATCTCTTTGGCTTTGCAAGTTTGACCTTGGGTTTTCATGCATTTCGCCTTGTGTTTTCATGCGTGACGCAATACGCTGAGTCTTCGCTTCGCTCAGGACTCGCATCCTATACCAATTAATAATGCTTCGTCTTTGGCTTACCCGAAGGGTTTTGGCGTCAGCCTTTTTTCAGGTTTTCAAAAAAGAAAAGATTTTTGTTATAATTCATCTACATTATCTTAATTGCAACTGTTCTTTACTTATTATACTTGACTTTTTTCTCTTATTATTATTTCTATACTCTATTATATATCTTTGTCAAGTTTTATAGATGAGTCGCCCTTTGATATCCCTATATATGGGGTTTTGGGGCTCCGTAGATCGTCGATTTTTCCAACTGAATTTTTATATATAAAATATGCGTGACGCTTTGATATATATATTAACTGGGGTTTTGCGGAGGGATAAAACAGGATTTTTCCAGTGTAAGATATTTTTCATTCAAAACTGTTAGATATTGTGATATTTACCCCACAATCGACTATGGAGATTCGATATCGCGTGGTCAACAATAAAATTAAATTTTTACCTTGACTCACTTTAGCTTCATATCAAAAAATAAAGAAATTTGAAAAAGTTCCAAAAATTGAAAATAAAGTTGCTTCACTTGACATATAGCCTCTAAAAAAGGTGTCAGATCATACTGTTAGAAAAAATATTTTCAGATTCCTGACTACTACTAATTAAAAATAAAAGTTATATTTAATTTGAGATTTTATATTATAAATATGGTCAAAAACACAAAATAGATATAAGATTCATTATAAGAAAGATTAATAATTAGGATTTCATAAAGGTTTTTAAAATTGGTGAGTACTTGCCCATAAAATTGAAAAAACTCCCAAAACCCTACAATTTTGATAAGAAAACCCTACTAATTTGATAAGAAAACCCGATAAAAATTAATAAATAGAAAAAGTTGCCAGAAATAATAATATATACTTCACTATCTTACTAAATTCCTCAATAAATTTATCACATCTTTGAAAACCTTATTTATTTTATAAGAACACTTTCCCTTTATTATAAGAAATACCTTCTTACATAAAAATTTACTTACTCTCTTTGGCATCTCTCTGGGTTTTGGTGGAAAGGTGTCTCTGGGTTTTATGAATATTGAAAAATTGAAACTCCTATGTGATTGGTTGAATATAATAAAAATTGACAAAACTAAAATATTGATAATATGGAAAAAAAAGTTGCTTCACTCGATATATAGCCTCTTAAAAAGTGATAAAAACATAGTGTTAGAAAAAATATTTTGAGATTCCAGGCTACTACTCATGAAAAATAAATTTATATATAAAACACTCATTTTATTAGAAAAATGGTATAGGAAAGTTGTAATGTATTTGAATAAAGAAGTACTAATATGTAAATGATATAATTTTGGATTACTTACTCATCAAATTGTGAAAACCCTACTATTTTCATTAGTAAACCCATTGCTATTCATTATATAATTACTAACTTAGGCATCTCTTTGGGTTTTGGTGAAAAGGTGTCTCTGGGTTTTCATTCTATAGTAAAAACCTTCTAATCAGTAGATAGTACTATCTCTTTGGCTTTGCAAGTTTGACCTTGGGTTTTCATGCATTTCGCTTTGGGTTTTCATACGTGACGCAATACGCAGAGTCTTCGCTTCGCTCAGGACTCGCGTCACAATCATATTAAAATTGCCTCGTTTTTTGGCTTACCCGAAGAGTTTTGGCGTCAGCCTTTTTTCAGGTTTTCAAAAAAGAAAAGATTTTTGTTATAATTCATCTACATTATCTTAATTGCAACTGTTCTTTACTTAATATACTTTACTTTTTTCTCTTATTATTTTTTCTATACAATATTATATATCTATGTCAAGTCTTTATTCTCTAGTCGCCCTTCGATATCCCTATATATGGGGTTTTGGGGCTCCGCAGATCGTAAGTTTTTACCACCCAGGATTTTTATATATAAAATATGCGTGACGCTTTGATATATATATTAACTGGGGTTTTGCGGAGGGATAAAACGGGATTTTTCCAGTGTAAGATATTATTTAACCAAAAGTCATATCTAATGTGATATTTATCCCACAATCAACTATGGAGATTCGATATCGCGTGGTCAATAATAAAATTATTTTTTTTACCTGACTCCCTTTGGCTTCATAGTCAAAAAATAAAGAAATTTGAAAAAGTTCCAAATTATGAAAATAAAGTTGCTTCACTCTATATATAGCCTCTAAAAAAAGGGTCAAAACATAGTGTTAGAAAAAATATTTTCAGATTCCTGACTACTACTCATAAAAAAATAAAGTATATTTAATTTGGTATTTTGTATTATAAAAATGATAACAAACACAAAATAGATATAAGATTCATAATAAGAACGAAAAAAGATTATGTAATTATTATGGATTCCTTGAATCTGTGAGTACTTACCCATAAAATTAAAAAAAACTCAAAAACCCTACAATTTTGATAAGAAAACCCAACCAATTTGATAAGAAAACCCGATCAAATTTAATAAATTGAAAAACTTGTAAGAAATAATCTAAACTTCAATAAGTTACTAAAAGTCTTAATAAATTTATCTTAGCCTTGTAAACCTTACTTACTTTATAAGAACACTCTCTCACTTTGATAAGAAAACTCATCTTACATAAAAATTTACTTACTCCCTTTGGTTTCACTCTGGGTTTTTGTTGAATAGATTCTCTGGTTTTTCATTAATATTAAAGAAATGGAAACTCATATGTGATTTGGTGCATATAATAATAATTGACAAAACTAAAAAAATTAATAATTTTGAAAAAAAGATTCTTCACTCGATATATAACCTGTAAATTACTTATCAAAACATAGTCATAGAAAAATATATTAAGATTCCTGACTACTACTCATGAAAAATAAAATTTATATATAAAACATTCATTTTATTATAAAAATTATATAGAATTGATTTCATGTATTCTAATAAAGAAGTACTAATATGTAAATGATATAATTTTTGATTACTTACTCATCAAATTGTGAAAACCCTACTATTTTTATAAGAAAACTCATTGCTATTCATTATATAATTATAACTTAGGCATCTCTTTGGGTTTTGGGGAAAAGGTGTCTCTGGGTTTTCATTCTATAGTAAAGACCTTCTAATCAGTAGAAAGTACTATCACTTTGGCTTTGCAAGTTTGACCTTGGGTTTTCATACACCTCGCTTTGGGTTTTCATACGTGACGCAATACGCAGAGTCTTCGCTTCGCTCAGGACTCGCGTCACAATTCAATTAAAATTGTTTCGTCTTTGGCTTACCCGTAGGGTTTTGGCGTCAGCCTTTTTTCAGGTTTTCAAAAAAGAAAAGATTTTTGTTATAATTCATCTACATTATCTTAATTGCAACTGTTCTTTACTTATTATACTTGACTTTTTTCTCTTATTATTATTTCTATACTCTATTATATATCTTTGTCAAGTCTTTATTGCCTAGTCGCCCTTTGATATCCCTATATATGGGGTTTTGGGGCTCCGTAGATCGTCGATTTTTCCAACTGAATTTTTATATATAAAATATGCGTGACGCTTTGATATATATATTAACTGGGGTTTTGCGGAGGGATAAAACAGGATTTTTCCAGTGTAAGATATTTTTCATTCAAAACTGTTAGATATTGTGATATTTACCCCACAATCGACTATGGAGATTCGATATCGCGTGGTCAACAATAAAATTAAATTTTTACCTTGACTCACTTTAGCTTCATTATACTAAAATTAAGAATTTGAAAAAGTTCCAAAAATTGAAAATAAAGTTGCTTCACTTGACATATAGCCTCTAAAAAAGGTGTCAGATCATAGTGTTAGAAAAAATATTTTCAGATTCCTGACTACTACTCATAAAAAAATAAAGTTGTATAAAATTTACTATTTTGTATTATGAAATTGATAAGAAACCCTTAATAGATAAGAGATTCATTATAAGAAAGATAAAAATAATTAGTATTTCGTAAAGGTTTTTAAAATTGGTGAGTAGTTGCCCACAAAATTGGAAAAACTCCCAAAACCCAGTAATTTTGATAAGAAAACCCAACTAATTTGATAAGAAAACCCTATCAAATTAAATAAATTGAAGAATTTGCAAAAAATAAAATATACAAAAATGTGTTAATATAATCCTTATGTAATTTAGATAACCTTCAAAACCTTACTTATTATATAAGATCACTCTACTAAACCAAACATTTACTTACTCCCTTTGGTTTCTCTTTGGGGTTTTGGTGAAAATGTGTCTCTGGGTTTTCAGATAATAGTTAAGAAAAGGAAACTCATATGTGATTTGTTGAATATAATAAAAATAGGCAAAACAAAAAAAATTATTAATATGGATAAAAAAGTTGATTCACTCGATATATAGCTTCTAGAAAAGTGATAAAAACATAGTTTTAGAAAAGCAAGTTTCAGAATCCTGGCTACTACTCATGAAAAATAAATTTATATATATAAATCTCAATTTATGAGAAAAAAGGTATATGAAAGTTGTAATGTATTCGAATCAAGAAGTACTAATATGTAAATGTGATTATATGTGACTACTTACTCATCTAATTCCGAAAACCCTACTACTTTCATAAGAAAACCCATTGCTACTCATTATATAATTACTAACTTAGGCATCTCTCTGGGTTTTGGTGAAAAGGTGTCTCTGGGTTTTCATTCTATAGTAAAGACATACTAATCAGGAGAAAGTACTATCTCTTTGGCTTTGCAGTTTGACTTTGTGTTTTCATGCACTTCGCTTTGGGTTTTCATATGTGACGCAATACGCAGAGTCTTCGCTTCGCTCAGGACTCGCGTCCAAATTCAATAAAAATTGCCTCGTCTTTGGCTTACCCGAAGGGTTTTGGCGTCAGCCTTTTTTCAGGTTTTCAAAAAAGAAAAGATTTTTGTTATAATTCATCTACATTATCTTAATTGCAACTGTTCTTTACTTATTATACTTGACTTTTTTCTCTTATTATTATTTCTATACTCTATTATATATCTTTGTCAAGTCTTTATTGCCTAGTCGCCCTTTGATATCCCTATATATGGGGTTTTGGGGCTCCGCAGATCGTCATTTTTTCAACCTTGATTTTTTATATATAAACTGTGCGTGACGCTTTGATATATATATTAATTGGGGTTTTGCGGAGGGATAAAACGGGATTTTTCCAGTGTAAGATATTATTTAACAAAAAGTCATAGATAATGTGATATTTACCCCACAATCAACAATGGAATTGATATCGCGTGGTCAACAATAAAATTAATATTTTAACCTGACTCACTTTGGCTTCATGATAAAAAAATAAAGAAATTTGAAAAAGTTCCAAAAATTGAAAATAAAGTTCCTTCACTCAACATATAGCCTCTAAAAAAGGTGTCAAAACATAGTGTTAGAAAAAATATTTTCAGATTCCTGACTACTACTCACAAAAAAAGAAAGTAATATATAATTTGAGATTTTATATTATAAAAATGATAAAAAACACAAAATAGACATAAGATTCATAATAAGAACCAAAAAAGATTATGTAATTATTATGGATTCCTTGAATCTGGGAGTACTTACCCATAAAATTAAAAAAAACTAAAAAACCCTACAATTTTGATAAGAAAACCCTACTAATTTGATAAGAAAACCCGATAAAAATTAATAAATAGAAAAAGTTGCCAGAAATAATAATATATACTTCACTATCTTACTAAATTCCTCAATAAATTTATCACATCTTTGAAAACCTTATTTATTTTATAAGAACACTTTCCCTTTATTATAAGAAATACCTTCTTACATAAAAATTTACTTACTCTCTTTGGCATCTCTCTGGGTTTTGGTGGAAAGGTGTCTCTGGGTTTTCATGAATATTAAAGAAATGGGAACTCATATGTGGTTGGTTGAATATAATAATAATTGACAAAACTAAAAAAATTAATAATTTGGAAAAAAAGGTTCTTCACTCTATATAAAGCCTTTTAAAAAATTATAAAAATATTGTTTTAGAAAAAATACTTTATCAGATTCCTTACTACTATACTACTCATTAAAAATAAATTTATATATAAAAAACTCATTTTATTAGAAAAAAATTGTATTGGAAAGTTGTAATGTATTCGAATCAAGAAGTAATAATATGTAAATGATATAATTTGTGACTACTTACTCATCATATTCCGAAAACCCTAATATTTTCTTAAGGAAACCCATTCCTATTCATTATCCAAATACTAACTTAGGCATCTCTTTGGGTTTTGGGGAAAAGGTGTCTCTGGGTTTTCATTCTATAGTAAAGACCTTCTAATCAGTAGAAAGTACTATCACTTTGGCTTTGCAAGTTTGACTTTGTGTTTTCATTCACTCACTTCGCTTTGGGTTTTCATACGTGACGCAATACGCAGAGTCTTCGCTTCGCTCAGGACTCGCGTCACAATCATATTAAAATTGCCTCGTTTTTTGGCTTACCCGAAGAGTTTTGGCGTCAGCCTTTTTTCAGGTTTTCAAAAAAGAAAAGATTTTTGTTATAATTCATCTACATTATCTTAATTGCAACTGTTCTTTACTTAATATACTTTACTTTTTTCTCTTATTATTTTTTCTATACAATATTATATATCTATGTCAAGTCTTTATTCTCTAGTCGCCCTTCGATATCCCTATATATGGGGTTTTGGGGCTCCGCAGATCGTCATTTTTTCAACCTTGATTTTTTATATATAAAATATGCGTGACGCTTTGATATATATATTAACTGGGGTTTTGCGGAGGGGGTAAACGTGATTTTTCCAGTGTAAGATATTATTTAACAAAAAGTCATAGATAATGTGATATTTACCTCACAATCGACAATGGAGATTCGATATCGCGTGGTCAACAATAAAATTATTTTTTTTACCTGACTCACTTTGGCTTCATGATCAAAAAATAAAGAAATTTGAAAAAGTTCCAAAAATTGAAAATAAAGTTGCTTCACTTGACATATAGCCTCTAAAAAAGGTGTCAAATCATACTGTTAGAAAAAATATTTTCAGATTCCTGACTACTACTCACAAAAAAATAAAGTCCTATATTAATTATTATTTTAATAGAAAAATGATAATAAACCCTTAATAGATTATAAATTCCATAAAAGAATTATAAAATAATATGTAACTTATAATAACTCATTAGATTTGTGACTACTTGCTCATAAAATGAGAAAAAACTCCAAAACCCTACAATTTTGATAAGAAAACCCTACCAATTTGATAAGAAAACCCGATCAAAATTATTAAATTGAAAAACTGGTAAGAAATAATCTAAACTTCATATGTTACTAAAATGCTTAACAAATTGTCCAAAACCTAGAAATCCTTTTTATTTGTTAAGAAAACTCTTTCATTATTCTAAGAAATCCCTTCTTACATTAAAATTTATTTACTCCCTTTTGTTTCTCTCTGGGTTTTGGTGGGAAGGTGTCTCTGGGTTTTCATGAATATTAAAGAAATGGAAACTCATATGTGATTTTTTGCATATAATAATAATTGACAAAACTAAAAAAATTAATAAGAGGGAAAAAAAGGTTCTTCACTCGATATATAGCCTCTTAAAAAATGATAAAAACATAGTTATAAAAAAATTAGTTACAGGTTCCTTACTACTACTCATTAAAAATAAATAAATTATATATAAAAAACTCATTTTATTAGAAAAAAATTGTATTGGAAAGTTGTAATGTATTCGAATCAAGAAATAATAATATGTAAATGATATAATATGTGAATACTTACTCATTAAATTCTGAAAACCCTACTATTTTTATAATAAATACATACACTACTAATTATATAGTTACAATCTTTGGCTTCTCTTTGGGTTTTGGTGAAAAAAGGTCTCTGGGTATTCATATAATAGTAAGAACATCTAATCAGTAGAATATTACTATCACTTTGGCTTTGCAAGTTTGACCTTGGGTTTTCATGTACTTCGCTTTGGGTTTTCATATGTGACACTTGGGTTTTCATGAGTGACGCAATACGCAGAGTCTTCGCTTCGCTCAGGACTCGCGTCCTAATTTAATTAAAATTTCCTCGTCTTTGGCTTACCCGAAGGGTTTTGGCGTCAGCCTTTTTTCAGGTTTTCAAAAAAGAAAAGATTTTTGTTATAATTCATCTACATTATCTTAATTGCAACTGTTCTTTACTTATTATACTTGACTTTTTTCTCTTATTATTATTTCTATACTCTATTATATATCTTTGTCAAGTCTTTATTGCCTAGTCGCCCTTTGATATCCCTATATATGGGGTTTTGGGGCTCCGCAGATCGTCATTTTTTCAACCTTGATTTTTTATATATAAACTGTGCGTGACGCTTTGATATATATATTAATTGGGGTTTTGCGGAGGGGGTAAACGTGATTTTTCCAGTGTAAGATATTATTTAACCAAAATTCATAGATAATGTGATATTTACCTCACAATCGACAATGGAGATTCGATATCGCGTGGTCAACAATAAAATTATTTTTTTTACCTGACTCACTTTGGCTTCATGATCAAAAAATAAAGAAATTTGAAAAAGTTCCAAAAATTGAAAATAAAGTTGCTTCACTCGATATATAGCCTTTAAAAAAGGTGTCAAAACATAGTGTTAGAAAAAATATTTTCAGATTCCTGACTACTACTCATGAAAAAAGAAAGTTATATTTAATTTGGTATTTTGTATTATAAAAATGATAACAAACACAAAATAGATATAAGATTCATAATAAGAACGAAAAAAGATTATGTAATTATTATGGATTCCTTGAATCTGTGAGTACTTACCCATAAAATTAAAAAAAACTCAAAAACCCTACAATTTTGATACAAGAAACCTGACAATTTGATAAGAAAACCCGATAAAAATAAATAAATCAAAAAAGTTGCAAGAAATAATATATACTTCAATATGTTACTAAAATGCTTAACAAATTGTCCAAAACCTAGAAATCCTTTTTATTTGTTAAGAAAACTCTTTCATTATTCTAAGAAATCCCTTCTTACATTAAAATTTATTTACTCCCTTTTGTTTCTCTCTGGGTTTTGGTGGGAAGGTGTCTCTGGGTTTTCATGAATATTGAAAGAAATGGAAACTCATATGTGATTTTTTGCATATAATAATAATTGACAAAACTAAAAAAATTAATAAGAGGGAAAAAAAGGTTCTTCACTCGATATATAGCCTCTTAAAAAATGATAAAAACATAGTTATAAAAAAATTAGTTACAGGTTCCTTACTACTACTCATTAAAAATAAATAAATTATATATAAAAAACTCATTTTATTAGAAAAAAATTGTATTGGAAAGTTGTAATGTATTCGAATCAAGAAGTTAATAATATGTAAATGATATAATATGTGAATACTTACTCATTAAATTCTGAAAACCCTACTATTTTTATAAGAAAACCCATTCCTATTCATTATATAATTACTAACTTAGGCATCTCTTTGGGTTTTGGGGAAAAGGTGTCTCTGGGTTTTCATTCTATAGTAAAGACCTTCTAATCAGTAGAAAGTACTATCACTTTGGCTTTGCAAGTTTGACTTTGTGTTTTCATGCACTTCGCTTTGGGTTTTCATATGTGACGCAATACGCAGAGTCTTCGCTTCGCTCAGGACTCGCGTCCAAATTCAATAAAAATTGCCTCGTCTTTGGCTTACCCGAAGGGTTTTGGCGTCAGCCTTTTTTCAGGTTTTCAAAAAAGAAAAGATTTTTGTTATAATTCATCTACATTATCTTAATTGCAACTGTTCTTTACTTATTATACTTGACTTTTTTCTCTTATTATTATTTCTATACTCTATTATATATCTTTGTCAAGTCTTTATTGCCTAGTCGCCCTTTGATATCCCTATATATGGGGTTTTGGGGCTCCGCAGATCGTCATTTTTTCAACCTTGATTTTTTATATATAAACTGTGCGTGACGCTTTGATATATATATTAATTGGGGTTTTGCGGAGGGATAAAACGGGATTTTTTCCAGTGTAAGATATTTTTCATTCAAAACTGTTAGATATTGTGATATTTACCCCACAATCGACTATGGAGATTCGATATCGCGTGGTCAACAATAAAATTAAATTTTTACCTTGACTCACTTTAGCTTCATTATACTAAAATTAAGAAATTTGAAAAAGTTCCAAAAATTGAAAATAAAGTTGCTTCACTTGACATATAGCCTCTAAAAAAGGTGTCAAATCATACTGTTAGAAAAAATATTTTCAGATTCCTGACTACTACTCACAAAAAAATAAAGTCCTATATTAATTATTATTTTAATAGAAAAATGATAATAAACCCTTAATAGATTATAAATTCCATAAAAGAATTATAAAATAATATGTAACTTATAATAACTCATTAGATTTGTGACTACTTGCTCATAAAATGAGAAAAAACTCCAAAACCCTACAATTTTGATAAGAAAACCCTACCAATTTGATAAGAAAACCCGATCAAAATTATTAAATTGAAAAACTGGTAAGAAATAATCTAAACT
>ARYC01013186.1:0-11061 GCA_000711775.1 Oxytricha trifallax
CATGTTTGATGACTTGAACTTCTGATTAATTAAATAATATTTAATTTAATTAAAAATTTTTAATTTAAATCTTTCTTTTTCCTAAGATTTCTTTTCAGTTCTTTCCTTTCTAGGAATGAGCTGGAAAGAGATCTTAGGGAATGGATTTCCAAAAGACTTTAATTGAAAAATATATAAAATAAACACTCATTATAGTTTTAAAGACAAGACTGATCATTCTTTCAGTAAAATGAAAATTTTCTTGACCAACTTGGTAATTAACGTTCGTGGGTGGTTGGAGGGGAACGGGGGGTTACAATAAACCGGGGAGTAAGGCGGAGCTCTTTGAATGGGGGGTACCGGACGTTTCTTAAATCCCTCTGATGAAGCCCGGGCTAATGATTCATGGATTTAACCGACCATGGACCGATTTCATTGTAACTAGGGAGGGAGACCTAAAAAATCTCACCTCCCCCCCTTACTTTTTGGGAAGCCAAAAGTACAGGGGGGAAACCCTGTCAAAATTTGTAAAATCACTATTTTAAATAAATCAATATAATAGATAAACACTGGAGCTTATCTCCAGTGTTTCTTTATAATTTTAATATTAAGCTCTTTCTAAATTACATGTGACTTGCAGGATAGTTCCAATTTGTAATGAATCAATTTAAAAAACTATTCTGAGAGAAAATTGCAATCAGCATAGAGTTTAATAATAAATTTAAATTCAATAAAATATAATCACAGTATTGAGCTAAGTGGCGTTCAAAAATAACTTGACTTAAATGTAAACTTAATTTGCAGATTTTATTAAAGAAATTTACGAAAGTGATAATTATGAATATCATTATATTTTTAAATGGTTAAGGATTTTGAAATCTAAACGAATAAATTTTCAAAATAAAATTAATTTGAATTTGAGGTATTACTTAAAGACTTATTGATTAAACGATTCAAGAATACCTATTTGCTAAGCTTCCAAGATTTCTAAATAAAAATTAAATTACACTAAAGGCAGTTATAAAGAATAATTTATTTTATTGTCGCATGATTATTTTAAAGTTTAAATATTTTTAAAATGAATTATAATTAATTTAACGGGGTTGCTATTTATACCACAAAATTATAATCAAATAATTAAATATTCAAATAAATGGCAAAGTATTTCGCCTTAATCATTTTTATAATTTACATGGAAAACTTGTCGTCCCAATAATATTATAATGAATTACATAAATTTATCGATAATCCAATGTTTTAGAAATTGTTTTAAATTTTATTATTGAATTTTTTTTATTTTTATATTTAATAATTATAATCATTTTTAATTATTCCCTTAAATTGGGCTGTTAATTAATCAATTTATAAATATTGAATATTCAAATACTCAATATTTTGAATTTATTAAAATTAATAATTATATTTATTATAATTAATTATATTTAATTGTAATTTCAAATATATTCTGTTATTATATTGCATTTGTAAAGCAAATATTTTGATGAAAATGTTTGGAATTTCACCAATGAATTTATTATACTTTAAATAATTTATTATAATTTTTATAATTGTCTTCCCTTAAATAGGGCAAAAATATTGTCATAAATTTGAATATTCAAATTTTTGATTCGCCATTTTTGGGGTATAAATAGAATTAAATTTTAAATTATTATAATTAATTTTAAAAATAAAAATAAAAAATGGAAGGCAGACAGCCAGAACAGACTCCTTACCAATCTAAGAAAAAAGATTGGGAAGAAGACAAGGAGAACAAGGAGGAAGAGAAAAACGCCTCCAAATAGAAGAAGGTCGATTCAAAGAGAAAAATGCGTAAGGCCAATGAAATTGCACCTTACTACTAACATCGCGATGGCAGCGACAGCGATGACCAGGACTAGAATCGGCCTGATGAATCCTCCATGTTTGATGACTTGAACTTCTGATTAATTAAATAATATTTAATTTAATTAAAAATTTTTAATTTAAATCTTTCTTTTTCCTAAGATTTCTTTTCAGTTCTTTCCTTTCTAGGAATGAGCTGGAAAGAGATCTTAGGGAATGGATTTCCAAAAGACTTTAATTGAAAAATATAAAAAATAAACACTCATTATAGTTTTAAAGACAAGACTGATCATTCTTTCAGTAAAATGAAAATTTTCTTGACCAACTTGGTAAATAACGTTCGTGGGTGGTTGGAGGGGAACGGGGGGTTACAATAAACCGGGTAGTAAGGCGGAGCTCTTTGAATGGGGGGTACCGGACGTTTCTTAAATCCCTCTGATGAAGCCCGGGCTAATGATTCATGGATTTAACCGACTATGGACCGATTTCATTGTAGCTAGGGAGGGAGACCTAAAAAATCTCACCTCCCCCCCTTACTTTTTGGGAAGCCAAAAGTACAGGGGGGAAACCCTGTCAAAATTTGTAAAATCACTATTTTAAATAAATCAATATAATAGATAAACACTGGAGCTTATCTCCAGTGTTTCTTTATAATTTTAATATAAAGCTCTTTCTAAATTACATGTGACTTGCAGGATAGTTCCAATTTGCAATGAATCAATTTAAAAAACTATTCTGAGAGAAAATTGCAATCAGCATAGAGTTTAATAATAAATTTAAATTCAACAAAATATAATCACAGTATTGAGCTAAGTGGCGTTCAAAAATAACTTGACTTAAATGTAAACTTAATTTGCAGATTTTATTAAAGAAATTTACGAAAGTGATAATTATGAATATCATTATATTTTTAAATGGTTAAGGATTTTGAAATCTAAACGAATAAATTTAAAAATAAAATTAATTTGAATTTGAGGTATTACTTAAAGACTTATTGATTAAACGATTCAAGAATACCTATTTGCTAAGCTTCCAAGATTTCTAAATAAAAATTAAATTACACTAAAGGCAGTTATAAAGAATAATTAATTTTTATTGTCGCATGATTATTTTAAAGTTTAAATATTTTTAAAATGAATTATAATTAATTTAACGGGGTTGCTATTTATACCACAAAATTATAATCAAATAATTAAATATTCAAATAAATGGCAAAGTATTTCGCCTTAATCATTTTTATAATTTACATGGAACTTGTCGTCCCAATAATATTATAATGAATTACATAAATTTATCGATAATCCAATGTTTTAGAAATTGTTTTAAATTTTATTATTGAATTTTTTTTATTTTTATATTTAATAATTATAATCATTTTTAATTATTCCCTTAAATTGGGCTGTTAATTAATCAATTTATAAATATTGAATATTCAAATACTCAATATTTTGAATTTATTAAAATTAATAATTATATTTATTATAATTAATTATATTTAATTGTAATTTCAAATATATTCTGTTATTATATTGCATTTGTAAAGCAAATATTTTGATGAAAATGTTTGGAATTTCACCAATGAATTTATTATACTTTAAATAATTTATTATAATTTTTATAATTGTCTTCCCTTAAATAGGGCAAAAATATTGTCATAAATTTGAATATTCAAATTTTTGATTCGCCATTTTTGGGGTATAAATAGAATTAAATTTTAAATTATTATAATTAATTTTAAAAATAAAAATAAAAAATGGAAGGCAGACAGCCAGAACAGACTCCTTACCAATCTAAGAAAAAAGATTGGGAAGAAGACAAGGAGAACAAGGAGGAAGAGAAAAACGCCTCCAAATAGAAGAAGGTCGATTCAAAGAGAAAAATGCGTAAGGCCAATGAAATTGCACCTTACTACTAACATCGCGATGGCAGCGACAGCGATGACCAGGACTAGAATCGGCCTGATGAATCCTCCATGTTTGATGACTTGAACTTCTGATTAATTAAATAATATTTAATTTAATTAAAAATTTTTAATTTAAATCTTTCTTTTTCCTAAGATTTCTTTTCAGTTCTTTCCTTTCTAGGAATGAGCTGGAAAGAGATCTTAGGGAATGGATTTCCAAAAGACTTTAATTGAAAAATATAAAAAATAAACACTCATTATAGTTTTAAAGACAAGACTGATCATTCTTTCAGTAAAATGAAAATTTTCTTGACCAACTTGGTAATTAACGTTCGTGGGTGGTTGGAGGGGAACGGGGGGTTACAATAAACCGGGGAGTAAGGCGGAGCTCTTTGAATGGGGGGTACCGGACGTTTCTTAAATCCCTCTGATGAAGCCCGGGCTAATGATTCATGGATTTAACCGACCATGGACCGATTTCATTGTAACTAGGGAGGGAGACCTAAAAAATCTCACCTCCCCCCCTTACTTTTTGGGAAGCCAAAAGTACAGGGGGGAAACCCTGTCAAAATTTGTAAAATCACTATTTTAAATAAATCAATATAATAGATAAACACTGGAGCTTATCTCCAGTGTTTCTTTATAATTTTAATATTAAGCTCTTTCTAAATTACATGTGACTTGCAGGATAGTTCCAATTTGCAATGAATCAATTTAAAAAACTATTCTGAGAGAAAATTGCAATCAGCATAGAGTTTAATAATAAATTTAAATTCAACAAAATATAATCACAGTATTGAGCTAAGTGGCGTTCAAAAATAACTTGACTTAAATGTAAACTTAATTTGCAGATTTTATTAAAGAAATTTACGAAAGTGATAATTATGAATATCATTATATTTTTAAATGGTTAAGGATTTTGAAATCTAAACGAATAAATTTAAAAATAAAATTAATTTGAATTTGAGGTATTACTTAAAGACTTATTGATTAAACGATTCAAGAATACCTATTTGCTAAGCTTCCAAGATTTCTAAATAAAAATTAAATTACACTAAAGGCAGTTATAAAGAATAATTAATTTTTATTGTCGCATGATTATTTTAAAGTTTAAATATTTTTAAAATGAATTATAATTAATTTAACGGGGTTGCTATTTATACCACAAAATTATAATCAAATAATTAAATATTCAAATAAATGGCAAAGTATTTCGCCTTAATCATTTTTATAATTTACATGGAAAACTTGTCGTCCCAATAATATTATAATGAATTACATAAATTTATCGATAATCCAATGTTTTAGAAATTGTTTTAAATTTTATTATTGAATTTTTTTTATTTTTATATTTAATAATTATAATCATTTTTAATTATTCCCTTAAATTGGGCTGTTAATTAATCAATTTATAAATATTGAATATTCAAATACTCAATATTTTGAATTTATTAAAATTAATAATTATATTTATTATAATTAATTATATTTAATTGTAATTTCAAATATATTCTGTTATTATATTGCATTTGTAAAGCAAATATTTTGATGAAAATGTTTGGAATTTCACCAATGAATTTATTATACTTTAAATAATTTATTATAATTTTTATAATTGTCTTCCCTTAAATAGGGCAAAAATATTGTCATAAATTTGAATATTCAAATTTTTGATTCGCCATTTTTGGGGTATAAATAGAATTAAATTTTAAATTATTATAATTAATTTTAAAAATAAAAATAAAAAATGGAAGGCAGACAGCCAGAACAGACTCCTTACCAATCTAAGAAAAAAGATTGGGAAGAAGACAAGGAGAACAAGGAGGAAGAGAAAAACGCCTCCAAATAGAAGAAGGTCGATTCAAAGAGAAAAATGCGTAAGGCCAATGAAATTGCACCTTACTACTAACATCGCGATGGCAGCGACAGCGATGACCAGGACTAGAATCGGCCTGATGAATCCTCCATGTTTGATGACTTGAACTTCTGATTAATTAAATAATATTTAATTTAATTAAAAATTTTTAATTTAAATCTTTCTTTTTCCTAAGATTTCTTTTCAGTTCTTTCCTTTCTAGGAATGAGCTGGAAAGAGATCTTAGGGAATGGATTTCCAAAAGACTTTAATTGAAAAATATAAAAAATAAACACTCATTATAGTTTTAAAGACAAGACTGATCATTCTTTCAGTAAAATGAAAATTTTCTTGACCAACTTGGTAAATAACGTTCGTGGGTGGTTGGAGGGGAACGGGGGGTTACAATAAACCGGGGAGTAAGGCGGAGCTCTTTGAATGGGGGGTACCGGACGTTTCTTAAATCCCTCTGATGAAGCCCGGGCTAATGATTCATGGATTTAACCGACCATGGACCGATTTCATTGTAACTAGGGAGGGAGACCTAAAAAATCTCACCTCCCCCCCTTACTTTTTGGGAAGCCAAAAGTACAGGGGGGAAACCCTGTCAAAATTTGTAAAATCACTATTTTAAATAAATCAATATAATAGATAAACACTGGAGCTTATCTCCAGTGTTTCTTTATAATTTTAATATTAAGCTCTTTCTAAATTACATGTGACTTGCAGGATAGTTCCAATTTGCAATGAATCAATTTAAAAAACTATTCTGAGAGAAAATTGCAATCAGCATAGAGTTTAATAATAAATTTAAATTCAACAAAATATAATCACAGTATTGAGCTAAGTGGCGTTCAAAAATAACTTGACTTAAATGTAAACTTAATTTGCAGATTTTATTAAAGAAATTTACGAAAGTGATAATTATGAATATCATTATATTTTTAAATGGTTAAGGATTTTGAAATCTAAACGAATAAATTTAAAAATAAAATTAATTTGAATTTGAGGTATTACTTAAAGACTTATTGATTAAACGATTCAAGAATACCTATTTGCTAAGCTTCCAAGATTTCTAAATAAAAATTAAATTACACTAAAGGCAGTTATAAAGAATAATTAATTTTTATTGTCGCATGATTATTTTAAAGTTTAAATATTTTTAAAATGAATTATAATTAATTTAACGGGGTTGCTATTTATACCACAAAATTATAATCAAATAATTAAATATTCAAATAAATGGCAAAGTATTTCGCCTTAATCATTTTTATAATTTACATGGAAAACTTGTCGTCCCAATAATATTATAATGAATTACATAAATTTATCGATAATCCAATGTTTTAGAAATTGTTTTAAATTTTATTATTGAATTTTTTTTATTTTTATATTTAATAATTATAATCATTTTTAATTATTCCCTTAAATTGGGCTGTTAATTAATCAATTTATAAATATTGAATATTCAAATACTCAATATTTTGAATTTATTAAAATTAATAATTATATTTATTATAATTAATTATATTTAATTGTAATTTCAAATATATTCTGTTATTATATTGCATTTGTAAAGCAAATATTTTGATGAAAATGTTTGGAATTTCACCAATGAATTTATTATACTTTAAATAATTTATTATAATTTTTATAATTGTCTTCCCTTAAATAGGGCAAAAATATTGTCATAAATTTGAATATTCAAATTTTTGATTCGCCATTTTTGGGGTATAAATAGAATTAAATTTTAAATTATTATAATTAATTTTAAAAATAAAAATAAAAAATGGAAGGCAGACAGCCAGAACAGACTCCTTACCAATCTAAGAAAAAAGATTGGGAAGAAGACAAGGAGAACAAGGAGGAAGAGAAAAACGCCTCCAAATAGAAGAAGGTCGATTCAAAGAGAAAAATGCGTAAGGCCAATGAAATTGCACCTTACTACTAACATCGCGATGGCAGCGACAGCGATGACCAGGACTAGAATCGGCCTGATGAATCCTCCATGTTTGATGACTTGAACTTCTGATTAATTAAATAATATTTAATTTAATTAAAAATTTTTAATTTAAATCTTTCTTTTTCCTAAGATTTCTTTTCAGTTCTTTCCTTTCCTAGGAATGAGCTGGAAAGAGATCTTAGGGAATGGATTTCCAAAAGACTTTAATTGAAAAATATATAAAATAAACACTCATTATAGTTTTAAAGACAAGACTGATCATTCTTTCAGTAAAATGAAAATTTTCTTGACCAACTTGGTAATTAACGTTCGTGGGTGGTTGGAGGGGAACGGGGGGTTACAATAAACCGGGGAGTAAGGCGGAGCTCTTTGAATGGGGGGTACCGGACGTTTCTTAAATCCCTCTGATGAAGCCCGGGCTAATGATTCATGGATTTAACCGACCATGGACCGATTTCATTGTAACTAGGGAGGGAGACCTAAAAAATCTCACCTCCCCCCCTTACTTTTTGGGAAGCCAAAAGTACAGGGGGGAAACCCTGTCAAAATTTGTAAAATCACTATTTTAAATAAATCAATATAATAGATAAACACTGGAGCTTATCTCCAGTGTTTCTTTATAATTTTAATATTAAGCTCTTTCTAAATTACATGTGACTTGCAGGATAGTTCCAATTTGTAATGAATCAATTTAAAAAACTATTCTGAGAGAAAATTGCAATCAGCATAGAGTTTAATAATAAATTTAAATTCAATAAAATATAATCACAGTATTGAGCTAAGTGGCGTTCAAAAATAACTTGACTTAAATGTAAACTTAATTTGCAGATTTTATTAAAGAAATTTACGAAAGTGATAATTATGAATATCATTATATTTTTAAATGGTTAAGGATTTTGAAATCTAAACGAATAAATTTCAAAATAAAATTAATTTGAATTTGAGGTATTACTTAAAGACTTATTGATTAAACGATTCAAGAATACCTATTTGCTAAGCTTCCAAGATTTCTAAATAAAAATTAAATTACACTAAAGGCAGTTATAAAGAATAATTTATTTTTATTGTCGCATGATTATTTTAAAGTTTAAATATTTTTAAAATGAATTATAATTAATTTAACGGGGTTGCTATTTATACCACAAAATTATAATCAAATAATTAAATATTCAAATAAATGGCAAAGTATTTCGCCTTAATCATTTTTATAATTTACATGGAAAACTTGTCGTCCCAATAATATTATAATGAATTACATAAATTTATCGATAATCCAATGTTTTAGAAATTGTTTTAAATTTTATTATTGAATTTTTTTTATTTTTATATTTAATAATTATAATCATTTTTAATTATTCCCTTAAATTGGGCTGTTAATTAATCAATTTATAAATATTGAATATTCAAATACTCAATATTTTGAATTTATTAAAATTAATAATTATATTTATTATAATTAATTATATTTAATTGTAATTTCAAATATATTCTGTTATTATATTGCATTTGTAAAGCAAATATTTTGATAAAAATGTTTGGAATTTCACCAATGAATTTATTATACTTTAAATAATTTATTATAATTTTTATAATTGTCTTCCCTTAAATAGGGCAAAAATATTGTCATAAATTTGAATATTCAAATTTTTGATTCGCCATTTTTGGGGTATAAATAGAATTAAATTTTAAATTATTATAATTAATTTTAAAAATAAAAATAAAAAATGGAAGGCAGACAGCCAGAACAGACTCCTTACCAATCTAAGAAAAAAGATTGGGAAGAAGACAAGGAGAACAAGGAGGAAGAGAAAAACGCCTCCAAATAGAAGAAGGTCGATTCAAAGAGAAAAATGCGTAAGGCCAATGAAATTGCACCTTACTACTAACATCGCGATGGCAGCGACAGCGATGACCAGGACTAGAATCGGCCTGATGAATCCTCCATGTTTGATGACTTGAACTTCTGATTAATTAAATAATATTTAATTTAATTAAAAATTTTAATTTAAATCTTTCTTTTTCCTAAGATTTCTTTTCAGTTCTTTCCTTTCTAGGAATGAGCTGGAAAGAGATCTTAGGGAATGGATTTCCAAAAGACTTTAATTGAAAAATATAAAAAATAAACACTCATTATAGTTTTAAAGACAAGACTGATCATTCTTTCAGTAAAATGAAAATTTTCTTGACCAACTTGGTAAATAACGTTCGTGGGTGGTTGGAGGGGAACGGGGGTTACAATAAACCGGGGAGTAAGGCGGAGCTCTTTGAATGGGGGGTACCGGACGTTTCTTAAATCCCTCTGATGAAGCCCGGGCTAATGATTCATGGATTTAACCGACCATGGACCGATTTCATTGTAACTAGGGAGGGAGACCTAAAAAATCTCACCTCCCCCCCTTACTTTTTGGGAAGCCAAAAGTACAGGGGGGAAACCCTGTCAAAATTTGTAAAATCACTATTTTAAATAAATCAATATAATAGATAAACACTGGACTTATCTCCAGTGTTTCTTTAGAATTTTAATATTAAGCTCTTTCTAAATTACATGAGACTTGCAGGATAGTTCCAATTTGTAATGAATCAATTTAAAAAAATATTATAACAGAAAATTGCAATAAGAATAAAAATAAATAAGAAATTTAAATTAAATAAAATATAATAACAGTATAAAGATAAATGAAAATAAAAAATAACATAAATAAATGTAAATTAATTGCAAATATTTTAAAGAAAAATAGAAAGTCATATCATGAATAATATAAATTTAAATAATAGGATTTAAAATATAAAGAATAATATAAATAAAATTAATTTAATTTAAGGAATGACATAAAAAATTATCGATCAAACGATTCAAAAATACCTATTGATAAGATTAAAAAATTTCTAAATAAAAAAGAAATTCCTAAAGGCCTTATAAAGAATAATTCATGGTTATTGTCGCTCACTATTTAAAAATTTAAATATTCTTAAATGAATTATAATTAAGGTACGGGGCTAAACTTATACCACAAAATTATAATCAAAGAATTAAATATTCAAATAAATGGCAAAGTATTTCGACTGAATCATTTCTATAATTCACATGGAAACTCGTCGTCCCAATATAACATAATGAATTCATAAATTTTCGATAATCCAAGGTTTTAGAAATTGTTCTAAATTTTATAATTGAAAGAATGGTATTTTTAGATTTAATAATTATAATACTTTTAATTATTCCCTTAAATTGGGCTGTTAATTAATCAATTTATAAATATTGAATATTCAAATACTCAATATTTTGAATTTATTAAAATTAATAATTATATTTATTATAATTAATTATATTTAATTGTAATTTCAAATATATTCTGTTATTATATTGCATTTGTAAAGCAAATATTTTGATGAAAATGTTTGGAATTTCACCAATGAATTTATTATACTTTAAATAATTTATTATAATTTTTATAATGTCTTCCCTTAAATAGGGCAAAAATATTGTCATAAATTTGAATATTCAAATTTTTGATTCGC
>ARYC01013187.1:0-11145 GCA_000711775.1 Oxytricha trifallax
TATGCGAGGTTTGGGGTCTGTTTATGACAGTGAGTATATAGATTTATTGTTTAAGCTGCGTTATGGATGTGATGAATATAATGATTAACTCAGGCCTATCCTAAATTACACGTCTATAGCAAGACTGATCCATAAATCTCCTGCAACTGTGAGGTATCACTGTCTATTAGCATTGAATTTAAAGAGATAGCATCTTAATTCTTAGCCTAAGAGAATTCTAAAGTTTTAGCAGCATCATATCGATTATCTTATTAATGATAAGACTCTTACATACTGGGCTCATTTCTCTCTAGCCTAGAGGGCTGTGATGTTACATCGCCAATTTCCTGAGCTTCACATATCTGCTTAATTGATGCCTAACATATATAAAAAGAACGGAATATCTTACAAGACTGTCAATCGCATTAAGAGAGTGATTGACTTTAATGTTCCATTTTATAAAACTAATTTAAATTATATATTCGATTAAATGCAGAGGTCTTAAGAGCATAATATAAAGTTTATCCACTCTGATGAAGCCATATTTACATTCAATACCTTTATATAAAGGTCTTGGTATAAAAGATATAGCAACATTGAAGTTTATGACTAAGAGGTTAAGGTTTAAACTCATGCAATATTTGGTGGAATAAGCAAAGATAATGGCATCGAGACTTATGTTATCCACCCTGGCTCAATAAAGACCGAATAATACATAAAGTTCTTGTAATAACTCAGAGATAAGTATGCCGACTAAGAGATTATTCTGTTTGTAGATAACTTATCTGTCCATATACTAAAGACACAAGGAGGGAATATAAAAGGCTAAACATACCACCTTTATTTAATGTTCCCAACAGTCCTCAGTTCAATGGAATTGAATTATATTGGGGGTTATTGAAAGACCACTACAAGAAACTTCTACTCTGTCACTTGATGCACGACTTGAAGATAGATACAGTAGATTTTATTAAGAGTGCTGCAAAAAGAGTCAGCGATGATAAAGCTAAAGTATGCGCAGAGAAGGTAGATTTTGTGTTTATAATTTAGTATTAGATTTAAACGAATGAATAAGTTCACATATTAAATAAACCCGTAAAGGAATTTGGCTTCTCTTTCTTTTTTCCTCTTAAGGCTTGCTTGGGCCCATGTTTCTTCTCTTAGTGCCAGCTCCTGCATCTATGTTCATCTCGTCTGGCTTTTAAAAATCTTTGTAGAGTCTCTTACTCAATTCATGCTTTACCTGTGATTTTCTCTCTCTGTTTAATTTGCTACGCTCTTTGAACAAATAAATAGCAGTTCCAGGTTTTTCTAAAAAGTTAGAAGACTAAGCTTACTTGAGATGAATGCATGGTTCTGCAGTTCCTACAACCAGGAGTCACTGATTTTAATTCCTTGCTTCTCTTTTTCTTCAGGAGAGATGCTGTAGCGTTTCTTGTGAGCTTCTTAAATTACTTCATTTAAGTACACAGGTTTCAGAGTTCCAAGGACACTAAAGAACAAGTTTCTCTCTGGCAACTTATTCGAGAGCTGTAGCTTTGATGGAAGGTAGAGAGCAACATCTGGATCACTCATAGCATCATGATAAAGATTTGTTACAGAGATTTCAGGGTAGTTAGGTATCTCTATCATTCTAATTTCATCTGTAATAAATACGAATACATAATAATAAATAATAATTAATCCTCATCGGGGGCTCAAGGCCCCCCGGATGAATAAATATGTGATATATATATATATAAGGGACATGCCCTTTTAATTTTTAAGTTAAATCTTTTTACAATCTCAAATTTGTCCTTTGTCTGTCATTTTATTTAATATGTCTTGTAACTCATCCATGAGTTACTTGTTCTTTCTGTCTTTTTGTCTGTGTCTTTCCATCTGGTGAAAATAGATTTTTTCTTTGTAGTACTCTGTGATCTATCTTGATAACTCTACTGCTTCTTCTGCAGGAGTTTAGTAGTGCTATCTTCGTAGACTGTAAAATCAATAAATTCGTTCAGCTAAGCTTAAACGTTTTGATTGTTAGTTAGGTACTAGAAAGATTTCTCCATACATGATTGTTTGTTGAATAGTAGACACCATGTACTATTATATTTGAGGTGTGAAAGGTTGGCCATTAAATTTATTTGTTATTAAATGTATTATAGTTCTTAAGTCCCTGACTTATTAAATACTAAAATTTATGTTTGATATATGATATCTTTAGTTTTATTGGTTGATTATCAGATTTATAGTATTATATCTATGGGGTTTAGGGATTTTGGTGTCTCGGGGTTTTGTGGTATCCCAGCGTAGCTGGTTAAAGGACCTTTTGACTTATGATGTAGGTCGATGTTTGTTGTTATAGTATGCAGCTATGTTGTATGGTCCCATTGATTACTTGGTATTAAATAGTAGTAATCAAGTTATTTGATCATTCGATATTTCCTTATTAAGTATCAAATATTCATTTGGGTGATTCGCCCTGTATCTTAAGTACTTTGTGTGATTCCTGAGTGATTCCTTAATTTTTCCTTGGGTGATTCTGAGAATATCTTGGGTTATTTTAGGAGTGATTCTTCAAATATCTTGTGTCAGATGGGTTTTATCATTGGGTCCTATTTAGTAGGTAGGAGGTAGTGCCAATGGTGGAGGAGTGAAAAATTTCCTCACCAACTCAAACAACTTGTTCTTTTTGTGTTTTTGTTGTTTGGTTGGTATTGTTAGTGTGATGGTTTTAGTGTTTTTGTTGGTAGAAAGAAGTCGCGTTCAGTTTTTGGTACTGAAGGTTGTTTTCTCTTGTGAAATGTTATCAATATCTTTTAGGTCTTGATATTGAGTAGGCGGCTAGTTATTATTGACTTTTGAACGAGAGCTTTCATCTTAGTAGAACATCTAAAAGTTGAGAGCTCTCATTGGATGAGATTGGGGTGGGCTTGGTTTTTCCGTAGTTCAATGTTTGGTTTGTTGTAGTCTTATTTTGTGCTTCATAGAATTCACAACTACTTTTGAGTTTGTGTTCCTTATTAAAAGGGACTACTCGCGAGAATTGCTTAGTTAGTTGAAGCTACGGTTAGAAAAGTTAGTTTCATATGATGGATCTGGGTGAGAGAGCCGGAATAACTCCTACTACTCTCGGTAGTTTAACTTCCAAAGATTTATTTGTGCCACTCTAGCGGAAGTTTTTGTTAGGATCCGTATTATAAATTTGTAATCTCGGACAGTACGACTAATTTTAGTCAACTATGTTACCTTAATTTTCTAACTTTCTAATTTAATAATTCTAATTTCATTAGACTTAAAGCTTTTTGTTCTCTGTCACATAAGCAAGGGCTGTTTAAGATGAGATTTTAGTTGGCGCTTCCTGAAGATTGGCAAGAAGAGGGGCCAGACTATAATATGGGATATATTTCACATGCTAAGCTTAAGGGTAACTTACCGTTTGCTTGCCAAGTAATCTATAGGGTCTCTTACTATCATCGAAATTTTCCTATTAAATTTTGAGATTAAATTCTCTTCATTGCATCATTCATAGACTCCATCTTGTTTCCTCTTTCTAGAATTGTTAATGAAATTTAAAATTATGAATATCCATTCTAAGTTTATTAAAATCTTGCTACTTAATAGGGAGGACCTACTGGAGGTCAACCTTGAAAAGATATGAGGAGAAGCATTGAAAAACTTGCTCCAAGTTTCACTGATTAATTTCCATTTTTATCATTCTATCTCCATTAAATTGCTCCTAATAATGTTTAATTATTAAAGGAGGTCCTCCATATTAAGTTCAAACTTTATTAGGAGTTTAATTTTAAGGTTAAAACTTAATTAGGAGCATGTTAAATTAAAAAAATTTTAATAACTTTACCTCCAAATTAAGTTCAAACTTGATTTGGAGGACCTCCTAGAGAAACAAAAATTCATTTAGGAGTATTTTAATTTACTAAAACGTATAAAATTCTCATAAAATATGTCAACTTAAAATCTTCAGTGATTAATTAATTTTCTTACCTCTCTGCAAAGAATCTACCAGAGTGACTTATACTCTACTATAATAGTATATCTCGGTATATTTTATCATTATTATAATAAAATATAACAGCAAACTAAAATGAGCGCTAATATTTTGAGAAGAGCGGCATTACTTGGGTAAAGTCAATAAAAATTATCATTCCAGCAACAACGAAAAAGTAGAGACCAGAGACGCTTGTACTCAATGGGAGCCTACTTATGACAACTTTGACCAGTCTAGCTTTGAGATTTAAATATAAGTTAAGTAGGAGGTTATCATAGAAGCCGTGTAAATTGAGGAGGAGGTTAAACAACCCACCATACAGCATTAATAAATACCAGCCAAAGTTGACTATTAATGCAAAGAATGCAATAAGGTTTTCCCTTTCAAGTCAACTTATAAGAGACACTTGAGAGATATACACAACGATATGCCAAGGTTATATCTCAAGCATTAAAAGAAAGATGGGAAGTAATGTCTGTGAGTTCTGTGAGAAGCCATATTCTCATACTAGAGACCTCAAATTGCACTTAAAGTTAAAGCACAATCAAAGTTTTGTCTTTATACATGAACCTACAGGGAATAGATTCCTCTAAAAAGGAAGATCAAGAAACCCAGTGGAGTCTCTTAGAGTTGAAGTGTAGAAGTAAGTCAAAATGAAGAAAGCAGTCAAGAACTTTCCAGTCTCTGAGATCAATAAAATAATGGTTAAAATAGAGGCAACGAAGATTCTCATATTAAAAATTATTGACTTAGATTCTTGCCTAGAGAGCTACCTCACTCTTGAAGATAAAATAGAGAAGAGAGTCATTACTGATGACTAATATGCTTACAAGATATATCCATTCAATTACTTTCTTGCTGATGACAAGTTCTAAATGGAATTTGCTAATGAGTATTATGCTTTTTAAAAAGCAAAGTTAAATGAGTACAGGCATATAATCTAACTCGATGCTATTTTACTTGGTAAAGATCATGTAGCCTTCAGGCTTCCTTTACTAGAAATGACTTACAGAGAATTCTTATCTGACAATAGATGTCAGAGATAAATTGGCTAGATAGTATAGCAGATAGTTGAGGGGATTGAAGAGCTTCACAAGCTAGGTTATGTTCATAGAGACTAAAAGCCAGAGAACATCATGATGAACTATTAGCCTCTTAGAGTTTATATTATTGATTTTCAACAGAGCTCAAAGAGTGCAAGCCTCTGCATTAGGAAATGTATACGGCACTCCTGGATATTTCTTAGAGAGGGAGGATTGGAGAGATGGAGACACTTAATGGGATATCTGGGCTCTAGCAGTAATAATAATAGAGAGCGAAATACCAAGAAACGATTACTTTTGCTGCAGGGGTGAGAGAGATTCTAAGCAGAGAATCAAACAATATCTCGATAAAAATAAGATAAATGGAGGTCTCAGAGAACTTGCATGCTCAAATATTATCAAGCCAAACTAAAAGAATTAACAAACAATAGAAACAATCAAACATCAACTAAGAAAGATAAAATTCAGAGAACTACCACATGACTCTAAGCATATGTTTATGTGAAATATTTAAAAAACTCGCTTTTTATACTCACTTAAATTACGAATATTTATACATTAAACACCTAAATAAACCCTATTAAAACCCTAATAAAGTTTGCACAAATAGTCTAATTTTATCAATCAAAAACTCAATCAAACTACTGAAAGGGTTTTGGGGTCTTGAATCCTAATTTTTCGCTCTAAATCCCCGTGAATGTTGGAAATGAAAGTTTATTATACTTGTTATTATCGGAGAATTTTATGCCACAAAACTTTCTAATTGCTGCATTTTGCCATACACATTGTTCATAATAGGATTTGGATTCAGTAAAGGTCCTTATCTTGGATCGTGTAGGTGACAAAGTTGAAAGTATGGATCATAAAAACTTGGCACAACTTTTTTAAAATGCATATTTCCCAAATCTCTTAAAATACTTGGAAAAATCCTTATTTTTCTCAAATATCCCTGTGAATGTTGGAAATGAAATTAATTATACATTAATAATGATATTTTTTTATTTTGAAGTTAAATATTATCCATAATACAAATTATATATATATTTAGGTATATTTTAGTGATTTACTTTTTTTTTCTTTTTATTATTATTGTCATCTTGAATTTAAGCTTTCTTAGTTATTTGAGAATCCCAGTACGATATTTCCTTTTGTTCTTATATCATTATTTTCTTATTCAAATTTGTTTTGAGTCCTTTTGATATTTTGTAGCCATTCTTTATTTAAGACCTTGATTTTAAATTTTTATTTACACGCTAATCCTATATTATATTTAATGTTATTTCAATAAATTTGGAAAATTATTTATATAAAATATGCAACTCTAAATTTTTATATTCCATCTTAAGATTAATTAAGACATCCTATTATGAATTATGTTTAGATTATAATTATTTGTACTATTATGACTCAAAGTACATTAAAACTTAAAAAGTCAATATATTCATATTTAAATTTAAATATTTCCAAATTTATTTAAACTCCACTAAACATAATGGAGGACTTGCCACTTAATGGTAATTGAAGATCTAGGTCTTAAATATAGAAGTGGCTTAATTTTTGTCAAAATCACGCAAAACACAGTTGAATTAGAAGATAATGATGTCAAGAATATGAGGGAATATCTTGCTTGAATTAATTTATAACACTAAGTAACTTACTTAAGTCAAATAGAAATATTATTATTATTATTTAATGCTTTACAGAATTTAATACTGAGGATTAAACCAACCAGATATATATGATCATTTCTTTTGCTCTTTGCCCTTGTGCTAGCGCCTAACCCACTTTGGTATGCCGTACTTATTAGAGGCCAGAGCGGGTTTTTGGTCTTTTGCTCGGCAGGAGTTTTTATTACCCAGATAGAGATTGGTTAGTATTCTTAATAGTGTTTTGAAGTTCGTGCCGTTGTCACAAATCATACGTAGGGGGGGTCGGGCATAGTGATGCGACGCGCGGCAGGTATGGGGATCGTGACTGTGCCTTAAATGAATAGCAACTTCTTATAATTACGCCGTTCAGGATATTATGCCTGAGTCTTGTTATATCATGGTGGGTTTTTAGGTATGAGCCTTCTAAATTTAGGTAAAAGCCCAAATAGAAATATCAATGAAAGTATTTGGTAAAAGATTCAAATTTGCTGAAAACCATTTAATTTTTTGATATTGGTTTTTGATTTTGGTAAATTTATAAATGAATGTAGAGAAAAATTTACAAAGCTATAAAGTTACAGTTAAGTTTTATAAATATAAGTAAAAAATACCTTGTTTAATTTTAAAATAAAAAGTACATAATAAAAGCATAAAAAAAGTCTCAATAACATTCCAGTATGATGCGATTCTCAGCAGATAATTTCCATATTCCCAACATTACAATAAAATGAACTTACCTAAGTGAAAGTAAAGCTTTCATATAGCATTTCACCTGCAAAGGATGAAAATTAGAAGCAACAGTAGAGTATACACGCTGAAGAGTCTTATTTTGCAAGTATAAACAAACCAAAATTTTATGAACTCTAGGTTTTATCTCTTACAATAATATTGACAATCTAAGGTAATGGCTTGCGAATCTTAAAGAAGTAGATAAGATGATGTTTACACATTTTTAATAATTGAACTAAAATTGGGCCTCTGAATGAGAGTATGACACTGGAACAAATTATAGAGTCATTTTCAATACTTATAGCATGGTCATTATTTCCATTTTTGCTCTTCTCCTAAATTGTCTTGGGCCGAACTTTTCCCTGTCAACATGCATTTTTTTTCGAATCCATACTTCTAACAAACACCCTAAAATACCTATTCTAGTCATTAAGATCTCGCTCTTAACAAATATACAATTCGCGTTGGGGAATCTTCAAAGCACACAAATTTAAAGGTACTTAATTTTCATTATAAATTTTTTGAGTGAAAATTTTAGACATTAAATTTTAAGTTTTTCATTTCATCTGTTGATTGTCACGAAAATTTTTGATATAAGAATTAAAAAGATCAATATATTAGAGCTCCTGAAAGAGATTTAAAAATTGGTAGAAAATTTTGAAATTAAGGGAGTAAATATTTGACAGAAGTAATTTTATCCTTAACTATAATCTGTAAATTTGCTTTAGAAATGAGTTGTGCGAGCTCTTCAATATTTCCTTGATTGTTTATGAATTGCTCTTTATATTTTATTTAGAATTAGAATTTCATATAGAAAAATATTATAATTTATCATATAATAATTAAAAAAATGGGCAAGAAAAAAAATTATTAAAATGCTTGATTCTACAGAGATTATGAAGTGTACCTAATTGAAATAATAGTTACATTCAAAGAAGTTCTATGAATTCGCATCTCAGCAACAAAACTAGGAATCGAACTAGAGAAAAGAAAATAAGTTATACAAATCGAAGAGAGTATGCATCTAATGTTTGCAGGAGTTCAGCTGTAGTAACGACGGAGAAAAATATGGGATCAAATACTAAAACAACAACAAAAAAGATCATGAGATAAAAAGAGCATAGATTCTATCAATAAGATGGGAATATTTAGGAGTCTTAAATATCCCAAAATAGTCACTCATGTGTAAAAAAGGCTTTGAACTTATAACTGTGAAATAAAAAGTTTATAGTCTAGCCTATAAAATCTTACGAACCCAATGATGTATGAGGGGGACTTCAAGAACTTGAGAATGTGTGATCAAATTTACGGACGCCTGCCTCAATCTAATGGTAGTTTATACGAGTTTGTATTGATAGATTTTCTATGGAGACTTAGGCAAGACTTACCGTATAATCGATGAATGATTTAGAGATTTTGGAAATGTCTATCGAATTTATTCAGGGAATTGATTCATAGTTATATAATAATGAATCAGAGAAAGAAACTAACTTGACAATCTAAATTAAAACATGGAAATAAGGAGGTATATCATGGGGAGTGGATTAAAATCACAAAAATAGAGTTCATTACTCTTAGTGAGTATATACCCTTTATACTGTAATAGATTATGCTAGGTTAGGAGGAAGGGTTATATTACAGACCACATCGAGCAGTTCCATCAAGTAAAACTACCTTATCGAAACAATAAAAGGGCGCTCTGAGAAGCTAATCTACGACTTCATCTAGACTATTGCACCTGACAGATTAATATGTAAAATCTTCCCACAAAAGAATAATAAAGGAAGTGTCATTCCTTTTTTACATAACTTTATTCGATCCTTCACCTTGAGCTGTATTTGTTCTTAAAGTCATGACTGTAATGTTTTATTAATTTTCTAATAAGTTCAAATTTAAATCACAATGAATCATCATTTTAAGATATCTTAAACGAGTTAGTATTGTAAAATCTGAAAAAGAGGCGGTAAACCTGTTAATTTATACATACCCTTGATGAAATTAATTACAAAATGCAATGATAGATGTATCATTTAGTTTCACAAAATTTGAAAGAACAACTATGGACAATTATTTTTGGCATTTACACTCAATAATTTTCCAGAAATTTTATGATGAGTACCTTACAACTTGCCTGATATATTGAGTGGAGGTTAAACATCTGTATTTAATTATAAATTAATTTTATAGAGATTTTTAAATCTAATTTCATTTAAACATACGGGAAGATTGGAACCAGTCCTAATATTGATATAAGCAAAGTTTAGAATAATAAAATTTGAATAAGTAGATGATGATGATTTATAATGATATATTAAATTAAAGGTATATCCTCAGCAATAACTCTTTGCCTAAAAAAAATTGAGAATATATCGAAGAATATACTATTTAAATCTAAACCATTACCTTATATTTACACCATTAAACAATATTGAATTATATTAAACTTAAAATTTTAACAAAAAATGTTTAAAAAGTTACTCTAATTAATAACCTTTTTATTTCATTAAAATTTGACTTAATACCACTATATAAATAAAAACATTAGTTCAATTTTTTATTTATAATTAATATGTCTAATTAGTTTTTAATATTTTATTTAAAATAAATATACGTATTTGCAAATTTAATGTTAACTAATAAATTACTAATCGATATAAATATGCTTATAAAATTTATTAATAATATTACTATTGTTTTACAACCACTGCCCAATCGAGCCTCCTTGTCCTGCTCACCTCATTAGCTCTTTACATAATTCATTGCTTCTAGGCGGGTCTTTACTCTTTATTATTCACATGGATCAAGCAAACACATCCCAGTGCTTTCCTAATGTTGGATCACTCTAACGTAGATACCTTTAAACGAGTAGAGATAACTAGCAGGTGATCAAGTTAGAGTGATCCAACATTAGGAAAGCACTGGGATGTGTTTGCTTGATCCATGTGAATAATAGAGCGTAAAGACCCGCCTAGAAGCAATGAATTATGTAAAGAGCTAATGAGGTGAGCAGGAGAAGGAGGCTCGATTGAGAAGTGGTAGTAAATAATAGTTATATTATTAATAGTTTGTTGTGGTAATAATGTGGAAATTTTTGAATTAAGTTTGAAATAAAATATTAAAATTGAGTTTATAGCTAAATTAAAAAATTTATAAAATATTTTATGATATAATTTGTCGTCATACTAATTCTTTTTATCAAAATGATTTACAATATATGTTTTATCTTCATCATCTTCGTCTTCATTGTCTTTTAAATCTTTTTAAACGTGTTTATTATTTACTTCCTCTTTCCTTTAAAAGATTTATCTCAAAATTTTCAATTACTATAAATAGTTATAATTATTATTAATTATATTACTCTATTTAGAATTGAATAAATTGATAAACAAAAATTATAATTATCAATATTACTATTATTTTACTACCAGTCCCCAATCCTGTTTCCTTCTCCTACTTACCTCATTGGCATTTCACGTAATTCATTGCCTCTAGCCAAGCCTTTACATTCTATTGTTCGCAAGCATCAATCAAACACATCTTAGTACTTACCTAGTGATGGATCACTCTAACGTTTATATAGGTAGGTTCTTCACGCTTACAACATCATCTAGTTTCTATATAAACGTTAGAGTGATCCATCACAGGAAAGCACTAGGATGTGTTTGATTGATCCAGGCGAATAATAGAGTGTAAAGGTCTGCCTAGAAGCAATGAATTACGTGAAATGCCAATGAGGTAAGTAGGAGAAGGA
>ARYC01013189.1:0-10453 GCA_000711775.1 Oxytricha trifallax
ATCTATCCAGATTTGTGTCCTTAGACACTTAAGAGCTAGAGAATTGAATGATGTAGTTTTCTAGTTATTCAAATTTAGTGAGCAATATGACGATAATATAAATTGATGATAAGAATTGGCTCCATCAGCAAGATAACATTATATTTGCAAAGTCGTTTTCAATATTATTTCAAGAATTAATGAACTGAGAAGTTGTGCACGTTGTTAGGAAGAAATGGGAATTATGGTTTCGGGGATTCCGTGTTTCTTTCAACCTGCTTAAGTTTAAGAGAATTTAAATTCGAGTTTTAGTGCCTGTCTCAAGAAATGAGTTGTTTAAAACTCATCAATTGAATCAATAAATAAAGCGGGAAATTTATTATAAAAACTTACAAGATGAAAAATTATGTAAAATGCAGCTATATTTAAAATTGCTGGAAGATATATTCATTGTCAACAGATTTTGTCTCGCCATATCGAGAAATGTAAAGCGTGCTCTGAATTACATGATGTGATTTAGTTTGAATCCCGTTCACCCCCATTCTAAAAAGTTGTGAGCTGATTGATTGATTTCATTCAGTATTTTTGACTTTAAAAAAACACAAAACAAATTATTATATATTTTTCTTGAACATCTATCCAGATTTGTGTCCTTAGACACTTAAGAGCTAGAGAATTGAATGTAGTTTTCTAGCTATTCAAAATGTGGTGAGCAGTATGACGATAATAAAAATTAATTATAAGAATTGGCTCCATCAGCAAGATAACATTATATTTGCAAATCCGTTTTTAATATTATTTCAAAAGAATTAATGAACTGAGAAAGTTGTGCACGATGTTAGGAAGAAATGGGAATTAGCGTTTCGGGGATTCAGTGTTTCAACCTGCTTAAGTTTAAGAGAATTTAAATTCGAGTGTAAGTGCCTGTCTCAACAAATGAGTTGTTTAAAACTCATCAATTGAATCAATAAATAAAGCGGGAAATTTATCATAAAAACTTACAAGATGAAACATTATGTAAAATGCAGCTATATTTAAAATTGCTGGAAGATATATTCATTGTCAACAGATTTTGTCTCGCCATATCGAGAAATGTAAAGCGTGCTCTGAATTACATGATGTGATTTAGTTTGAATCCCGTTCACCCCCATTCTAAAAAGTTGTGAGCTGATTGATTGATTTCATTCAGTATTTTTGACTTTAAAAAAACACAAAACAAATTATTATATATTTTTCTTGAACATCTATCCAGATTTGTGTCCTTAGACACTTAAGAGCTAGAGAATTGAATGTAGTTTTCTAGCTATTCAAAATGTGGTGAGCAATATGACGCTAATAAAAATTGATTATAAGAATTGCCTCCATCAGCAAGATAACATTATAATTGCAAACTCGTTTTCAATATTATTTATTCATGAATTAATGAACTGAGAAAGTTGTGCACGTTGTTAGGAAGAAATGGGAATTATGGTTTCGGGGATTCCGTGTTTCTTTCAACCTGCTTAAGTTTAAGAGAATTTAAATTCGAGTGTAAGTGCCTGTCTCAACAAATGAGTTGTTTAAAACTCATCAATTGAATCAATAAATAAAGCGGGAAATTTATCATAAAAACTTACAAGATGAAACATTATGTAAAATGCAGCTATATTTAAAATTGCTGGAAGATATATTCATTGTCAACAGATTTTGTCTCGCCATATCGAGAAATGTAAAGCGTGCTCTGAATTACATGATGTGATTTAGTTTGAATCCCGTTCACCCCCATTCTAAAAAGTTGTGAGCTGATTGATTGATTTCATTCAGTATTTTTGACTTTAAAAAAACACAAAACAAATTATTATATATTTTTCTTGAACATCTATCCAGATTTGTGTCCTTAGACACTTAAGAGCTAGAGAATTGAATGTAGTTTTCTAGCTATTCAAAATGTGGTGAGCAATATGACGATAATATAAATTGATGATAAGAATTGGCTCCATCAGCAAGATAACATTATATTTGCAAAGTCGTTTTCAATATTATTTCAAGAATTAATGAACTGAGAAAGTTGTGCACGTTGTTAGGAAGAAATGGGAATTATGGTTTCGGGGATTCCTGTTTCTTTCAACCTGCTTAAGTTTAAGAGAATTTAAATTCGAGTGTTAGTGCCTGTCTCAAGAAATGAGTTGTTTAAAACTCATCAATTGAATCAATAAATATAGCGGGAAATTTATCATAAAAACTTACAAGATGAAACATTATGTAAAATGCAGCTATATTTAAAATTGCTGGAAGATGTATTCATTGTCAACAGATTTTGTCTCGCCATATTTAGAAATGTAGAGCGTTCTGTGAATTACATTATGTGTTTTAGTTTGAATTCCGTTCACCCCCATTTTAAAATGTTGTAGCCTGATTGATTGATTTCATTCAGTATTTTTGACTTTAAAAAAACACAAAATAAATTATCTTATATTTTTCTTGGACATCTATCCAGATTTGTGTCCTTAGACACTTAAGAGCTAGAGAATTGAATGATGTAGTTTTCTAGTTATTCAAATTTAGTGAGCAATATGACGATAATATAAATTGATGATAAGAATTGGCTCCATCAGCAAGATAACATTATATTTGCAAAGTCGTTTTCAATATTATTTCAAGAATTAATGAACTGAGAAAGTTGTGCACGATGTTAGGAAGAAATGGGAATTTGGGTTTCGGGGGTCCGTGTTTCTTTCAACCTGCTTAAGTTTAAGAGAATTTAAATTCTAGTGTTAGTTCCTGTCTCAACAAATGAGTTGTTTAAAACTCATCAATTGAATCAATAAATAAAGCCGGAAATTTATCATAAAAACTTACAAGATGAAACATTATGTAAAATGCAGCTATATTTAAAATTGCTGGAAGATGTATTCATTGTCAACAGATTTTGTCTCGCCATATTTAGAAATGTAGAGCGTTCTGTGAATTACATTATGTGTTTTAGTTTGAATTCCGTTCACCCCCATTTTAAAATGTTGTAGCCTGATTGATTGATTTCATTCAGTATTTTTGACTTTAAAAAAACACAAAATAAATTATCTTATATTTTTCTTGGACATCTATCCAGATTTGTGTACTTAGACACTTAAGAGCTATAGAATTGAATGTAGTTTTCTAGCTATTCAAAATGTGGTGAGCAATATGACGCTAATAAAAATTGATTATAAGAATTGGCTTCATCAGCAAGATAACATTATATTTGCAAATTCGTTTTCAATAATATTTCATGAATTATTAATGAACTGAGGAAAGTTGTGCACGTTGTTAGGAAGAAATGGGAATTATGGTTTCGGGGATTCCGTGTTTCTTTCAACCTGCTTAAGTTTAAGAGAATTTAAATTCGAGTTTTAGTGCCTGTCTCAAGAAATGAGTTGTTTAAAACTCATCAATTGAATCAATAAATAAAGCGGGAAATTTATTATAAAAACTTACAAGATGAAAAATTATGTAAAATGCAGCTATATTTAAAATTGCTGAAAGATATATTCAATGTCAACAGATTTTGTCTCGCCATATTTAGAAATGTAGAGCGTTCTGTGAATTACATTATGTGTTTTAGTTTGAATTCCGTTCACCCCCATTTTAAAATGTTGTAGCCTGATTGATTGATTTCATTCAGTATTTTTGACTTTAAAAAAACACAAAATAAATTATCTTATATTTTTCTTGGACATCTATCCAGATTTGTGTACTTAGACACTTAAGAGCTATAGAATTGAATGTAGTTTTCTAGCTATTCAAAATGTGGTGAGAAATATGACGATAATAAAAGTTGATTATAAGAATTGCCTCCATCAGCAAGATAACATTATAATTGCAAACTCGTTTTCAATATTATTTATTCATGAATTAATGAACTGAGAAGTTGTGCACGTTGTTAGGAAGAAATGGGAATTATGGTTTCGGGGATTCCGTGTTTCTTTCAACCTGCTTAAGTTTAAGAGAATTTAAATTCTAGTGTTAGTTCCTGTCTCAACAAATGAGTTGTTTAAAACTCATCAATTGAATCAATAAATAAAGCCGGAAATTTATCATAAAACTTACAAGATGAAACATTATGTAAAATGCAGCTATATTTAAAATTGCTGGAAGATATATTCATTGTCAACAGATTTTGTCTCGCCATATCGAGAAATGTAAAGCGTGCTCTGAATAACATGATGTGATTTAGTTTGAATCCCGTTCACCCCCATTCTAAAAAGTTGTGACTAATTGATTGATTTCATTCAGTATTTTTGACTTTAAAAAAACACAAAAAAAATTATCATATATTTTTCTTGAACATCTATCCAGATTTATGTCCTTAGACACTTAAGAGCTAGAGAATTGAATGTAGTTTTCTAGCTATTCAAAATGTGGTGAGCAATATGACGATAATAAAAATTGATTATAAGAATTGCCTCCATCAGCAAGATAACATTATAATTGCAAACTCGTTATCAATATTATTTAATAAGAATCAATGAACTGAGAAAATTGTGCACGATGTTAGGAAGAAATGGGAATTAGGGTTTCGGGGGTTCAGTGTTTCAACCAACCTGCTTAAGTTTAAAAGAATTTAAATTCGAGTGTTAGTGCCTGTCTCAACAAATGAGTTGTTTAAAACTCATCAATTGAATCAATAAATAAAGCCGGAAATTTATCATAAAAACTTACAAGATGAAACATTATGTAAAATGCAGCTATATTTAAAATTGCTGGAAGATGTATTCATTGTCAACAGATTTTGTCTCGCCAGATCAAGAAATGTAGAGCGTTCTCTGAATAACATTATGTGATTTAGTTTGAATCCCGTTCACCCCCATTTTAAAAAGTTGTGACTAATTGATTGATTTCATTCAGTATTTTTGACTTTAAAAAAACACAAAATAAATTATCTTATATTTTTCTTGGACATCTATCCAGATTTGTGTCCTTAGACACTTAAGAGCTAGAGAATTGAATGATGTAGTTTTCTAGTTATTCAAATTTAGTGAGCAATATGACGATAATATAAATTGATGATAAGAATTGGCTCCATCAGCAAGATAACATTATATTTGCAAAGTCGTTTTCAATATTATTTCAAGAATTAATGAACTGAGAAAGTTGTGCACGTTGTTAGGAAGAAATGGGAATTATGGTTTCGGGGATTCCGTGTTTCTTTCAACCTGCTTAAGTTTAAGAGAATTTAAATTCGAGTGTAAGTGCCTGTCTCAACAAATGAGTTGTTTAAAACTCATCAATTGAATCAATAAATAAAGCGGGAAATTTATCATAAAAACTTACAAGATGAAAAATTATGTAAAATGCAGCTATATTTAAAATTGCTGGAAGATATATTCATTGTCAACAGATTTTGTCTCGCCATATCGAGAAATGTAAAGCGTGCTCTGAATTACATGATGTGATTTAGTTTGAATCCCGTTCACCCCCATTCTAAAAAGTTGTGAGCTGATTGATTGATTTCATTCAGTATTTTTGACTTTAAAAAAACACAAAACAAATTATTATATATTTTTCTTGAACATCTATCCAGATTTGTGTCCTTAGACACTTAAGAGCTAGAGAATTGAATGTAGTTTTCTAGCTATTCAAATTTAGTGAGCAATATGACGATAATATAAATTGATGATAAGAATTGGCTCCATCAGCAAGATAACATTATATTTGCAAAGTCGTTTTCAATATTATTTCAAGAATTAATGAACTGAGAAAGTTGTGCACGTTGTTAGGAAGAAATGGGAATTATGGTTTCGGGGATTCCGTGTTTCTTTCAACCTGCTTAAGTTTAAGAGAATTTAAATTCGAGTGTAAGTGCCTGTCTCAACAAATGAGTTGTTTAAAACTCATCAATTGAATCAATAAATAAAGCGGGAAATTTATCATAAAAACTTACAAGATGAAAAATTATGTAAAATGCAGCTATATTTAAAATTGCTGGAAGATATATTCATTGTCAACAGATTTTGTCTCGCCATATCGAGAAATGTAAAGCGTGCTCTGAATTACATGATGTGATTTAGTTTGAATCCCGTTCACCCCCATTCTAAAAAGTTGTGAGCTGATTGATTGATTTCATTCAGTATTTTTGACTTTAAAAAAACACAAAACAAATTATTATATATTTTTCTTGAACATCTATCCAGATTTGTGTCCTTAGACACTTAAGAGCTAGAGAATTGAATGTAGTTTTCTAGCTATTCAAAATGTAGTGAGCAATATGACGATAATAAAAATTAATGATAAGAATTGGCTCCATCAGCAAGATAACATTACAATTGCAAAGTCGTTTTCAATATTATTTCATGAATTAATGAACTGAGAAAGTTGTGCACGATGTTAGGAAGAAATGGGAATTAGGGTTTCGGGGGTTCAGTGTTTCACTCTGCTTAAGTTTAAAAGAATTTTAATTCGAGTGCAAGTGCCTCTCTCAAGAAATGAGTTCTTTACAACTCATCAATTGAGTCAATAAATAAAGAGGGAAATTTATCATTAAAATTTACAAGATAAAACATTATGTAAAATGCAGCTATATTTAAAATTGCTGGAAGATATATTCATTGTCAACAGATTTTGTCTCGCCATATCGAGAAATGTAAAGCGTGCTCTGAATTACATGATGTGATTTAGTTTGAATCCCGTTCACCCCCATTCTAAAAAGTTGTGAGCTGATTGATTGATTTCATTCAGTATTTTTGACTTTAAAAAAACACAAAACAAATTATTATATATTTTTCTTGAACATCTATCCAGATTTGTGTCCTTAGACACTTAAGAGCTAGAGAATTGAATGTAGTTTTCTAGCTATTCAAAATGTGGTGAGCAATATGACGCTAATAAAAATTGATTATAAGAATTGCCTCCATCAGCAAGATAACATTATAATTGCAAACTCGTTTTCAATATTATTTATTCATGAATTAATGAACTGAGAAAGTTGTGCACGATGTTAGGAAGAAATGGGAATTAGGGTTTCGGGGGTTCAGTGTTTTTTCAACCTGCTTAAGTTTAAGAGAATTTAAATTCGAGTGTTAGTGCCTGTCTCAATAATTGAGTTGTTTAAAACTCATCAATTGAATCAATAAATAAAGCGGGAAATTTATCATAAAAACTTACAAGATGAAACATTATGTAAAATGCAGCTATATTTAAAATTGCTGGAAGATATATTCATTGTCAACAGATTTTGTCTCGCCATATCGAGAAATGTAAAGCGTGCTCTGAATTACATGATGTGATTTAGTTTGAATCCCGTTCACCCCCATTCTAAAAAGTTGTGAGCTGATTGATTGATTTCATTCAGTATTTTTGACTTTAAAAAAACACAAAACAAATTATTATATATTTTTCTTGAACATCTATCCAGATTTGTGTCCTTAGACACTTAAGAGCTAGAGAATTGAATGATGTAGTTTTCTAGTTATTCAAATTTAGTGAGCAATATGACGATAATATAAATTGATGATAAGAATTGGCTCCATCAGCAAGATAACATTATATTTGCAAAGTCGTTTTCAATATTATTTCAAGAATTAATGAACTGAGAAAGTTGTGCACGTTGTTAGGAAGAAATGGGAATTATGGTTTCGGGGATTCCGTGTTTCTTTCAACCTGCTTAAGTTTAAGAGAATTTAAATTCGAGTGTTAGTGCCTGTCTCAAGAAATGAGTTGTTTAAAACTCATCAATTGAATCAATAAATATAGCGGGAAATTTATCATAAAAACTTACAAGATGAAACATTATGTAAAATGCAGCTATATTTAAAATTGCTGGAAGATGTATTCATTGTCAACAGATTTTTGTCTCGCCATATTTAGAAATGTAGAGCGTTCTGTGAATTACATTATGTGTTTTAGTTTGAATTCCGTTCACCCCCATTTTAAAAAGTTGTAGACTGATTGAGTGATTTCATTCAATATTTTTGACTTTAAAAAGAAAACACAAAATAAATTATCTTATATTTTTCTTGAACATCTATCCAGATTTGTGTACTTGGACACTTAAGAGCTAGAGAATTGAATGTAGTTTTCTATCTATTCAAAATGTGGTGAGCAATATGACGGACGATAATAAAAATTAATTATAAGAATTGGCTCCATCATCAAGATAACATTACAATTGCAAATTCGTTATCAATATTATTTCATGAATTAATGAACTGAGAAAGTTGTGCACGATGTTAGGAAGAAATGGGAATTAGGGTTTCGGGGGTTCAGTGTTTCTTTCAACCTGCTTAAGTTTAAGAGAATTTAAATTCGAGTGTTAGTGCCTGTCTCAAGAAATGAGTTGTTTAAAACTCATCAATTGAATCAATAAATAAAGAGGGAAATTTATCATAAAAACTTACAAGATGAAACATTATGTAAAATGCAGCTATATTTAAAATTGCTGGAAGATATATTCATTGTCAACAGATTTTGTCTCGCCATATCAAGAAATGTAGAGCATTCTCTGAATTACATTATGTAATTTAGTTTGAATTCCGTTCACCCCCATTTTAAAAAGTTGTGGACTGATTGATTGATTTCATTCAGCATTTTTGACTTAAAAAAAAACAAAATAAATAATCTTATATTTTCTTTGAACATCTTTTCATATTTGTATCCTTAGAAACTTAAGAGCTAGAGAAATGAATGATGTAGTTTTCTAGTTATTCAAATTTAGTGAGCAATATGACGATAATATAAATTGATGATAAGAATTGGCTCCATCAGCAAGATAACATTATATTTGCAAAGTCGTTTTCAATATTATTTCAAGAATTAATGAACTGAGAAAGTTGTGCACGTTGTTAGGAAGAAATGGGAATTATGGTTTCGGGGATTCCGTGTTTCTTTCAACCTGCTTAAGTTTAAGAGAATTTAAATTCGAGTGTTAGTGCCTGTCTCAAGAAATGAGTTGTTTAAAACTCATCAATTGAATCAATAAATATAGCGGGAAATTTATCATAAAAACTTACAAGATGAAACATTATGTAAAATGCAGCTATATTTAAAATTGCTGGAAGATGTATTCATTGTCAACAGATTTTGTCTCGCCATATTTAGAAATGTAGAGCGTTCTGTGAATTACATTATGTGTTTTAGTTTGAATTCCGTTCACCCCCATTTTAAAAAGTTGTAGACTGATTGATTGATTTCATTCAGTATTTTTGACTTTAAAAAAACACATAATAAATTATATTATATTTTTCTTGGACATCTATCCAGATTTGTGTACTTGGACACTTAAGTGCTAGAGAATTGAATGTAGTTTTCTAGCTATTCAAAATGTGGTGAGCAGTATGACGATAATAAAAATTAATTATAAGAATTGCCTCCATCAGCAAGATAACATTATAATTGCAAACTCGTTTTCAATATTATTTATTCATGAATTAATGAACTGAGAAAGTTGTGCACGATGTTAGGAAGAAATGGGAATTAGGGTTTCGGGGGTTCAGTGTTTTCTTTCAACCTGCTTAAGTTTAAGAGAATTTAAATTCGAGTGTTAGTGCCTGTCTCAAGAAATGAGTTGTTTAAAACTCATCAATTGAATCAATAAATATAGCGGGAAATTTATCATAAAAACTTACAAGATGAAACATTATGTAAAATGCAGCTATATTTAAAATTGCTGGAAGATATATTCATTGTCAACAGATTTTGTCTCGCCATATCGAGAAATGTAAAGCGTGCTCTGAATTACATGATGTGATTTAGTTTGAATCCCGTTCACCCCCATTCTAAAAAGTTGTGAGCTGATTGATTGATTTCATTCAGTATTTTTGACTTTAAAAAAACACAAAACAAATTATTATATATTTTTCTTGAACATCTATCCAGATTTGTGTCCTTAGACACTTAAGAGCTAGAGAATTGAATGTAGTTTTCTAGCTATTCAAATGTGGTGAGCAATATGACGCTAATAAATATTGATTATAATAATTAGCTCCATCAGCAACATAACATTAAATTTGCAAATTCGTTTTCAATAATTTTTCATTAATTAATGAACTGAGATAGTTGTGGCCGACGCTGTGTTAGGAAGAAATGGGAATTATGGTTTCGGGGATTCCGTGTTTCTTTCAACCTGCTTAAGTTTAAGAGAATTTAAATTCGAGTTTTAGTGCCTGTCTCAAGAAATGAGTTGTTTAAACTCATCAATTGAATCAATAAATAAAGAGGGAAATTTATCATAAAAACTTACAAGATGAAACATTATGTAAAATGCAGCTATATTTAAAATTGCTGGAAGATATATTCATTGTCAACAGATTTTGTCTCGCCATATCAAGAAATGTAGAGCATTCTCTGAATTACATTATGTAATTTAGTTTGAATTCCGTTCACCCCCATTTTAAAAAGTTGTGGACTGATTGATTGATTTCATTCAGCATTTTTGACTTAAAAAAAAACAAAATAAATAATCTTATATTTTCTTTGAACATCTTTTCATATTTGTATCCTTAGAAACTTAAGAGCTAGAGAA